>QBDW01005949.1:0-104968 GCA_003261595.1 Maconellicoccus hirsutus | reverse complement strand
TTCGCGGTTTCAGGTTCGTTATCGAAAAAGGACCAACTAAATGGGATTTTTAATCCCTAACGTGATGACTGAAATGCTATTGAAATGCGTTAAAAAATATAATGAAATTCGGAACTTTGATCCTCGAAAGCATTGAACTTACCGAACGTCTACTTCTCACAAACGTACTATTTTAATTGACCATATTCGAAATCGATATGCGATAAAGCAGGGACACGATTTACTTTGAAGGTAGTTCGGTGTATTTACACTTGGGATGTGTTCCATTACATCCCTTTTTTTACCCACGCAATAACACCCTCATCGCTACACTTGTATCGACTTGACAAGACATTTGCATAATATTGAAGTACACGACGGCATTATAATGTAATTTGATAACAAAATCTATCAACAGTCCGAACGAAATTACAAATCGGCATTTGAAATCGAGAAGCAACGTGTCGACTTTAAAACAACCCTTGGAAAAAATCAGAATAAAAGGCGAGCCGAGAAAAGATAAATGATACGATGTGAAAAAAATTACCGACGTAATTTAGACGTATTGTAATGTTGGCATTACAAACAACTCGAAAATTGAGCGATTGGCGTAAAAACCCAGGAAAATTTATTTAGGACTTCATCGTCCATTACTCGTTTTTCTCACACGTCTCAAATTTTCATCATTTTTTAAAACATACGATAAAATTTATTAGGGAATATCTCTCCAGTACGCTTGACCACCTTCGTCACACTTCCTGGTCCACACGTCCACTTCATGCAATAACATCCACAACCCTGCACATGAAAGGTTACATGGACAACTCGCGTATCCTTTTGGACAATCCCAGCGACCCATCAAACTCCACAAGAGAGAGATCTCACTCATTATGTACTCATGTACTGTGTAGGGACCTACACCCACGCTGTTTGATTTTGGACAGCATTTCCACTAGCTTTACAAGGAAGACATCCTTAGGGCCTCCAATCCTAAAGATCGCCTCAGGGGGTGGCTATGAATAACGTCCAACAATCGCACCACCCCTCTATAGTGTAAATATTTACACAATAAACTACTTCATTACAACAGGGGTCAAAACCCCTTTCAAGTATATAAACTCTTCGTTGAAAAACTCCAACTCCTCCCACACTACATAACACCCTACAAATTCAAAATTCGCCAAATCTGCGAAACCAAATTAAACCACCTCGCTTCTTACGCGAGATACGCGGTAAAAATTATTTTTAGAAAAATCGATACTCGTCATCTAAAAAAAACCACGACACGCAGTGAGATTGTTTGAAAAAAACTACCGGCTTATCTACATCACGAACTACTCGACATTTTCACACCGTTGACACAAGTACGATGAACAATCACTTGAAAAAAAAAAAGAATAAGAAAGAACGCATTACAAAGAGCCCAACGAGGGGGTGAGTAAAAAGGCAAACATGTCAAAGGTGACGTTAATGGTGTCAGAATCTCGGACTCTTTTACCCGTTAAAGCAAGCCAGACAGAATGTTAAAAGCCAAACCCTACATAAGACAATACGTCTACCGAGGTCGGTGAATTTTAAATATGTACCTAAGTATATTGTAACTCGATCGCTGCTATGAACCATATATGGCATTTTTCTATCAATTTACCCTTTCAACGTTGTCTCCAATTTGTATATTCGTTTACTTTTTTTTGTTCTATTTTTCTTCGTTTATGGATTGATTATAGGATATTGTAAAAGATTGATGGGTTCTTTTAAAACCATTCGCATATGTTTTCAAATATAACGAGTATCGAAAACCCGAGTGTGGAAATGCCAAAATTATCACGAATTAGCCACTCTCTGTCACTTGAAGCTTCATTTGGACCAGGGCCAAGGTGTTACTTGCTTCTTTTGTTTTACATGCCGTGTACTGCAGTTACATAAGAGCGAATAGGCAATTGGACCTCGAGAAGGTTCTCCTTAAAATTGAATTTCACAAAATATCTCGGAACTCCTGAACTAGTTTACAGTTCGTAACCGCTGGTGATTTCTAGGTCCACGAAAAGGCCTCGAAAAAGGAATCTCTTCGTTATTTTTTGTCTTGTAGGCCCCACGAAAGTAAACTTGTTATTAGCAACACTTTGATGGTCACACCAAAGATACCAGCGATAAAATTTTCTCGTTGGATCCTCCAAGAAGGGCACCGAACGGTCACCGCGTCTCGAGACAAATTGGTGAACAGCGTTGTAACGGTGACCCGGCTTTACAGAAGATGGTTATCGACAAAACCGCACCTGTTTCTTGGTCAGACCCGAGCGCCGGCTACTCGCCTGTACGATTTGCTAAAAATACACCGACGCGGCGCCGTATCGTTCGTGTCGACGGAAAAATTCGCGTAATATAGAATTACTTTTTCGCACGAGTATGGTAAAATATAGGTAAATTCCGAGCTCCTGCACCGTATTACGATGGACCGGCGCGGTCGGGCGCGGCGCTACTCTTGGCGTGAGATATGATCAAACGCCCTTGAAGAAAGTTGAAATGAAAATGCGCTTGCCTGACGGCTACCATTTTGGGTTGCACTTTGCACAGCGTGCGAGTCGTAACCCATACACGCTTTCTCGTTCGTAAATAAAAATCCAATCAATACATTGTAACAGCGCGTGTACCGCTGTCATGGTAAGAATACGAACTAAGAAATGCGATTTTCTGCGTCAATTAACGTCGCTCGCCGGTATCGTTATTTCATCCGATAAGGAGCTCGCGATGAGACGTACCGAAGGTGCACGAAATTATATATACGTGACCATTTGTCAGGACTTGTTGGGCTCGATCCTTTATCCCCATCGTTTCTCTATCGTGGTTTCTTCTTTTTCCTACTGTTCCAACTTTTCACCATGCTAACGCCGCTATGGCAAACGTGCTTGAATTATTTATACCATCATCGTTTCCAACTGTACGCTTTTTCCAACAACTTTTCGTTCAATCGTTCAGCCTCAGTATGATGACATGGCTTCGTGTTTGCCCCCGCAGTCTATAATAATTGAGATACGTTTTCTCCCAAAAGGTGAATATGTGATCTGTTGATACAGCTTAACCTTAAACCCTTAGGTGCTCTTGTTTCATGTATAGTCGACGTTTGAGTCCATTTCCACAGTCTGCAGTTATGCGTTCTATCGAGTCTATTCTTACGCATTTGGTGTTTCAAATTGGAAAAAGCTGCTGCTCAGTTCGTGTCTGCGGACAATGAAGTTCTAGTGTATTTCCAACGACTACGAATAATTATACAGAACTGTTGTCGGTTTATCTCCCTACATGGCTGGCCCCAACAAGTAGTTAGTTTGTGTACAACGATGAATAAAATCGAAGTTCCTTTTCAACGGATCCAAGTAGTCTATACCTTTCTGTAGTATTGCAAGATGCATTGCATCTGATATCACAATGCACTCTTTCTGGCAAGTGACCAGCCACTATTCAGATCCAGCAAAATCGCACATCTCGTGGAAATATAAATAACCAAGTGACAAACAGCAGCATTCTTATAATCCAAACATTATTTGTAAACCGCACCAAACACGTTATCGATTCTTCATCATAGCACATACTCGTGTATAAGGTAATTAAAAAAACAAAGAAAAACCATTCCATCAACATTACACGTAAGAACATGTCGAAAAATGAAAAAAAGTAATCTTTGCAAAGAGCCGGAAGTTTATAACGGCCTTCGACGTTTTCGTCCAAAACGGCGACATTTTTCAGTCCCTAAGCTGATTACAACTTTCCAAGATGACAGAATATCTCTTTCTCTGGGAGAAAAAATTTTTCGATGGTAATAAGCCTCGTTCACTCATTTTGATTAAAAAGCATCCTTGCAAAAATGGAACGCCCGCCGAGTTGATGATGGACGAAGAGTGGGAAGTTTTTCGGTCTCATGTGCCGCAAATTCGACCAGTGAGATGTACTACATACTCGTATGTGTACAGAATGTGATATAAAATCGGGTTATATGGTTTACCATGTTTTTAATCTCGTTTCTTTTTCATTTATGTTAAACGAGACGAGATGCTGTGAAATCGATGTCTCTGCGATATTCAAGAAAGGCGCGTATAAAATGTTAAAAATATTAAAAAATCTACATAAAAAAGACGAGATTATAATATGAAAATTACTGAACAAGAAAAATCCGGAAAACCTTCACATATATAATTTTTTACAGACTTCGACAAACTTCAAAAGCCAAGTGAAAATATCTAAATTAGGTAGATGTTCTGGAATTTTTACAAATTTGAAACCGTTGACTGTAGCAAAAACGAGTAACTTTTTCTTTTTTTACATGATGCATACACAAACGACAAATTGTAAGTTCATATTTCGATGAATCGTTAACAAGGTTTTTTTACAGAACCAAATTTTATCGCAAATGTCGCACATCTGAAAATGTTTATACGACATTTACGCACTCCTTTAACATCGTTATTATAAAATAATCGCTAATAAGTAGGTGCCTGATCTAATGAATTGTCATAAAAAGATCAAGTCACAAATTTTTGCATCACTGCATTCCTTCTTCCCATGTACGACCTTTCAATTTTATTCTTTCTCTGTACTCCTTACTTCTAATAGCGTAATTTTTCACTACTTTTTCCACATCATTTTCAATTTTTAAACGGTTTTTTTCACGATAATTCTTCATATGCGCAGATAGTTTTCTTTTATAATTGTTCATCACAGCACACACTAAAAGCACATGGCGATTTATATATCAGTCGCTTATCTAATTCTTCCAGTGGTCGTATCTTTGCTGACAATTTACTTCTTCCAGTGGTCTCCAGATTTCACATAATCCCATATTATTCGTGGTTACACTCTTTCGTCTCGCTATTTTCCTTACCAACGTGCCCATAGACATCATCCGATGTCAAAAAAATGCTCAACGTAGCATTAGGAACGAACGATAAGAATAATATGCACGTGTTACATTTCAACTTGCTAACCTTTTCAAAGTATGATTCATCCGGTTTTTACTCGAGTGTGCGCATGTTTTTCGTTTCGTTTAACACGACTAGGATACCTACTAAACTTACCTATTTACTTTCTTCTTGGTTTTGAACGATACCGAAAAAATATCCTGGAAAACAACTAATAATTAGAACTCCATACAATGTGATCGAATAAGCGTGAAAAATTGCGATAAAATTTAATACCTTTTCAACTCGTCTCGTGAAGTCCTTTCACAAGACCTAACCCAATCGTAAAACTGTATCACATAGGTTTATCTATTCCTAAACTGGTAATAAAAGGTTTCAAATGGCACGATTAACAAATTAAATAGGAAAAAAGGAACGAAATTGTAGATAAAATGCAAATAATCACATTCCTTTTATATGAATCGCGTATAGCGGGGCGAAGCTCGTTCCAGAGCAACGTGTAATTTAAGCGATGAATTATTAATAAATTGCATGTCGATAGTAATTTAATGTCTGTACTAGGTTACTGGTTCAGATGTCAGGCCTAGGTTAACAAAAAATGTTTTACAACCGAAATCCTCTCGTCTCCTTCGCCTGCCAATTTTCGGGCCATCAATTTGCTGAGACCTTTGCCGAGCTATATAATCCGCCGTCTAGCATACGTATAAAATGAACGTCCCAAACGACGCAGCAACTCATAAAAGCTTTCAGATCATCGGCTAATTTGAAAGATATAAACTGAAAATAATACGGTGTAATTTGTCGGTACATAAAGGTATCCAGTACCCACTACGCATATTTTGGCGGCCGCATTAACATTTTATAATCTTGTGCAGACTGAAATTTTGGCTCGAATTCAACACGCGGAAGGGAAGGAAAAAAATTAATCTCTTTTTGCGCCCTCGTTGACTTAAAAAAAAAAAAAAACACTCGCTCATTAAAATATCAAACAATAAAACGCGCCGCTTTTAAATTAAATCGATCAAAGATGGCTTCTTTGCGTGGAGAATACATGGCAACTGCAACGCTACCAGATGCAACGATGCGTTGAAAATTTCCTATTTAAAAGTTCGCCTTGTACACGATGAAAGGCGCACAAAGAAAACGAATAGATGGAATCTTACATACGGCAAATATGAACTAAATATTCTCTCGGTTTTGCAAAATGAGATCAATAACCACTGCCTGTCATTCTGGTGCGCCTAAAGGTGACGTCATATTTATCGTTTCATTTCGCCTGCAATAGTTGGGGACGCTTTACGACGGCGCCAGCCATCCCGCGTTATACGGTAATTTATTTATATAATTTAGTCTTTTATGCAATAACAACTTTCAGTCACGAAACGTTCGACTGAGAAACATGACCTCAGCACAAGCTTCTTAAACATCAATTCTAAATCGAGAGCTCTTTGTTCGCTGATGCGGAATTGGCCTCATCGTCGATTGGAAAAGTCTGAAGTTTTGGCTATGT
Source organism: Maconellicoccus hirsutus (assembly GCA_003261595.1). Classification (NCBI taxonomy): domain Eukaryota; kingdom Metazoa; phylum Arthropoda; class Insecta; order Hemiptera; family Pseudococcidae; genus Maconellicoccus; species Maconellicoccus hirsutus. Next base: position 98,569 of record QBDW01005949.1, on the reverse strand, counting down.
TTAGAAAAATGTCTGCGGCCATTAGCATATTATAATGCAGGGTGTTGCGAAAACTATGCGACAAGTAATTTCGAAATACAACCTCCAACTGACCTTTAAATTTAAAGAAGCGAAGATATGTACCTCGAAGAATAGTAACAGTTATGCCCGTACCACTTATACCTTCAAATTACTGAGGAATTTCTTCCCCTATTCTCAAACTTCCAGGTGCTGGAGTGAAATAAAGATTTGTAAACGGCCTCTGACACCTTTAAAACTTCCAAGTTATGCAAAAACAAGTTATCTAATTTCGTGTACATCTCATAGAGTGATAGGGGGAGGGGGTGCTGCTGCATTACTCCAAGTGTTAGGGTAGCGATTATATGGGAGGAAATGGGGATTTTTAAAAGAAAGTTTGAGTTGTAGAGAGTAAAAAGGTGAGAGGCGTTTCAAGGATAGTACTAAAGATGCTCTGCCTGCGAATAGCTAAGATACCAGTTCTAAAGCGAGCAATATGGGATTCACACTTTTGAGTATTTTGAGGTCGCTCTTTTACATCATGCGGTTGACTCGTGTTTTTGTGGGGCTGTGCTTCGTGGAGCCTATGGCTCTAGTTGGAATTTTATAGGGTTTTTTTGGTGCTTTCAGAAACAGACATTTTTCATGAAATAAAACAAACCAACGAACAATTCTTACTCGAGCCTTAGCTCAAGCTACGCTAATCTAAACCTTGTAGATCTATAGCCTGACCTACGATATGACACGTGTTTTCAAACGTTTCCTCGGAAAACACCACAACGAATAAACCTCGCCCACGCGTTACTTCTGACAATTACGACGAACGCTAGAATCGCGTGAACTTGAACCGATGTAAAAATACGCCTAAATTTAAATCCCATCAGTCATCGCGAGGTATAAAACAGGTAAACCTTCGCATATCTACAGACTTCGACGTCGGAAAAGCTCGTTTCGCACACACGACCCCTAGACGACTCCGCAATACGAACGAAGCGTGACACAGGTTATCTAAAAATAGGCGTTAATATAATTGCATACAGAAACGCCGTTTTAAATATTACGAGTGTTGCGCTTTCATTGGCTTATAAAGTGATTGACGTTGTAAAAAGGCGCCTCTCGTATGAATAAATCGCTCGAAAAAGGCGCACAACGTAAACGCGGGGTTAATTTTTTGCTAATGAATGTTGACACGTAAAAACCAACGTATTTGGCGTAGTTTTGACGTAATAGAACTTTGTTTAAACATCGATTACCGCTTTACAGCTGAGAGTTGAGACTTGTAAAGATTAGCACGAAACAAAACGACGACGTAAATAAACCGCCGTATATGAGAGAAACGTCGAGAGAAGTACTAATCTCCGACACTATATCAAACTAATTAAGAAATACGCTCCAGTTCGCCATAAGCGTCCAATTCGAGCATTCAACATCTGCGCCGAGACATATTTTTTCGCCGTCGTAACTTTTACAAACAACTAAAAAGAAACACCTCTAAGGTACACACCTTCGCGCTTACATTCGCAATTTATATTCAAAGGTTTGAATTTTTTTGTCGGGTTTTATTCCGCCTCGATGGGTACATTATCGAAAACGTCGACATGTAATGACGTCATTGCGCGCATACGCTTCGAGCTATTGTCGTCCAAACTCGACGACGCGATGTGCCATAAAATAAAATTTCTATCTTCGCGTTAGAATTTTCCTCGTTTCTTCGTCTCCGGCGATACCCTTCATCCGAACGATGCGTCCTTTAACGTGTATCCTTAGGACGAGGATTCGTTTTGTCGTGCGCTTCGAGGAGACGTTATTGAAAAGGTGTCTTCCTAGTTACCGCCCAACGCGTATTTACTTCCTTCCAGCGCTGCAATAATTACAACACGGTCCGGTGAAATATTACTAGCGCCAGTACGCGATCCTTTTCTTTCTCATGACGACTTCAAATCAATTTACCGTCGTTTCATCTCGTCATCCGAAGCTAGCACGCTGGTTCATCAGGAATTATCTTCGACCAAGTGGAAATAGTCCTATTGGGTAATTTTAAATGAGTCGGCATCGTGTCAAAAAAACACATTACAGAACTGATTTGGTGAGGAGCAAGACCAACTCAACTCCTATAGAGGAATCATTTCTTCTTGAGGCTCCGTTCCTTTAAAAATGCGCGGAATTTTTCATGATACATGTTTTTCTATAATTCAATTTGAATTCCAAGAGCTCCTAGGAAAACAATCCGGATCACTGCGCCTACCTCTCGGCTCTCATCATCATTGGATGGATACATTGTTGACAAAATCTCAATGACGTTATATGCCAAGATTTAATTTTTTCATGTAAAGATAAACATGGTTTTGAAAAAAAAATCTGATTACTCAGCTAAACGAAGCCTTAATCTACATCAAAGTAGCCTGATCGACTTCTTTCCTTTTTATCATTACTAGAGAAATCTTAAGAAAGTATTTCACAAATATCAATCTTTCCCAAAGTGCTATTTGGTTAGGGGCTAATTAAGAAATAAAGAGAGGTTTAAGTCCTCTTATACGTACTTATCACGTACGGGTACTATTTCGAATACATGTGAATTCTCGATTACACCGAAAAAGTTGTAAAATAGCTCTTCAACAAAGAAAAATACAATTTCGCTAATGAAGAGTTAACAAGACTTGTCAAGACAACTCGCGTTTAATTTAGAAAATAATATTCTTGAAAAAACTTCACCAACTTCAAGACACTCTTTTCACAGTGAATAAACACGTTGACGAAAAAAGTTGGTGTTGCCAAACCCAGGCAAACAATCCTTTTACATTTCATCAATTCCGAATCGGAACACTCGGCGAAAAAAAATTACCTCGTTACAATAACTAAATAGCATTTCCGTCGCAAATGGCTCGTATAATATTTTCAAAAAAATGTAAATATTTGACATTGATGAATGAAAGCATTTACATAGACGAATACTCGTATTAATCGTTTCTTCGTTGTAAAACAAGACGATAAAACTTCGCCACAATTTGAGCACCCTTTTAAAGCCACGTTGTTAATTATATAGTCCAAGTATCTTCATTTTTACCACCTAAAAGGTAGTCTTCGTAATTAATTTTAATCTTATTCCTTCCTTTTGATACGTGTAGATACATTACTACAAAATTCTACCACATACCTATTAAAACAGCTAGCTAGTAGGTACTAGGTAGGTTACACACATACACACACCAAAAGGGAGTAAAAAGACTAACAAAATCTCAGCTTCTTTAGTAAAACAATTACAAAAGGCTTTTATACTTCGCTACAGCTACTCAGCATCCTGCGCATCCTAGTAACCCTAAAATGGTGCGGCTCGTTCGGCGTTGTTTAATTTGGCATCGTAGACTAGTAACAATAAAAAGGGTGAATTTTGTAACAAGCTTCGGTGAAGTATATCGATTGAGGGCATATTTTGGAAAATACGTTGATATTTAAGTAGATTATATCGCAATAGGTAAGATACTTTGAATATTATCGCGTAATATTTCCATTTCTAGTAAATTGTGTCGTTCTTTTTGAAAAAAAAAAATCTCGATCTGCTGTTGGATGCCATAATACGGAAAACTAGTCTGGCAAATAATTCCATCGCAGACAAACTATACACGCTATTACGAGCTTTATAAATATTCATAATATTAATACGCTTTTAATTTGAATCGAGCTTTTTGTAATGTTTGAATAGTTTTAATTAATTGGTATTCATCTTGCTGAGCTGCGAGAGAAATTGAAATTTCAAATAATGCCGAAATGGCTCGCGATAAAACCTACCCTATTGTGAAGCTTAATGATCGCCGAATCGCGTAAAATATTACACTAAAAGACTGTAAACATTTGCGCCTCCGTTAGTAAACGTAATCGAAACTGTTAAAAGTATAAAAGCATTCCTTCGTACTGATCTCATTTCTCCGTCATTCTATGCTTACTTTTATTTTTGAAAAACGTAGATTAAAAATTTAATCCAACGAGAACATCCCTTTTAATTACTTGTGGTGTGGATTTTTCAAATTTTTGATCCACAGCCACAACATAATGAAAAATCAGAAAAATTATCTCACATGATTTAAGAAGCTAATGCAAAGTAGCTGACGTGGGGGGGGGGGGGTAAAAATGAAAAATCGAACTGTTAAAGGGGTCAGGGTAAATTTACCACTTGTAATTGCTGTTTTTTTTACACGGATTTTGCTAGAATCTGAAATCTGGGTTATGATAGATTTTCAAGTTGATTATGTACAGATTTCCTGTTGCAAAATCCAAAAAACTAGAATCTATCTCAAACAAGTCAGTAAAACGAACAATAATTTTCAATTTGCGATTTTCATTACCAATTTCAATTTTGATAATTTACATTCAGAGAATTTTCCTTTATGCTTCATGAATTTTCTACTTGAACTTGAATTAATAACCTCGAAGAAAGGGAAACATGAAAGCAAACGTGCCAAGTCCCAAGTAACTGGTAAAGTGTAATCGGATGATTTCCAGAAAATTGTTTTTGGTTTTGGGCATTTTCGAGTTCAAGTACTTCCTCAAAAATAAATTTTAATTTAAGGAAACTTACATTATAATTTTTAATTTCTTCAGAACTGAAATTCCACTAAATTGTCATCAAGAAATTTGCAACACCAAAATTAGTTCTATTGTGATAACAGAATCCATAACCTACTTCCAAAACCTACTACCTCAGTGATTATGGATTTTCAACAATCCGGATTCATCTTCTCACAATCTGTTAAAAAACAAGGTGGATTTTCAAAATTCAATTTTGGATTTGTAAATAAAACAGGATTTTCACAATCCAAAATCCAGATTATGCAAAATCTTTGTAAAAACAACAAACTTGTAAACAAATAGGTAAATGTTATAATCGTACTTGAATACTTTCAGTGCTACAGTTACTTATCAATCGCACAAAATGCAACCTCAACAAACTGAAAAATTGATTTGACAACAACTTAAGCAGTAATTCCGAATTAGATTTTTAGTTACACTATCCATCACTTGAAGCGCTGTTATAGTTCGACAAAATTTATAATATTTTAACTCAAGTTGAAACGCATCTGATAAGAACGAACATATTTTTAGCCAATCAGAGGGCGTTATTTTATAGCATTTTTCTTCTACATATAAACTCACCTATGCATGACATCAGTAGGTACAGGTACCACTTCTTCCTAATGAATCAGCATACTCCTGCAAAATCAATCAAGCACACATTATATCAACGACTTCAATCATTACAACTAAAAGTACTAGAAATCATACATTAAAATACGATAAAACAACCACGAAACAATCAATCAGACATTCCCATCACATTTAAACCTAACGCGATCATTTATTTCGGAAACCTCAACTCGGAAAACATCTTCAATAGGGAGACAACCCATCGGTTGGTTTTATCGAGTAATTACACCCAAGAAAATAAACGCAACTGAGAGAATGCTAATTTAATTTTTAATTCGGATTTCAATCTAGAAATTCTATCTACGACATTCGACATCGTAGCCGTTAATTGAAGATCTGAAAACGGCGAGATAGGTATACCAAGTCAATTACTTATAAAGAAACGCCACGTTTTATATTTCGTATCAAGTTGCAAAATAGCATAAACGAAACGTGAAAAGTAATCTTGATAAAGGAAAAGTAAATTTAAAATGAAATATACAACAATCAGAAAACTGTCAAAGCAACTTTCACCGCAACCTTTTATCGAACGTTGCAAAATTCGCCAACACCTTCGTACCGCTAACAAAACAGCAGCCAACTAATGTGAAAATTTTCGTTTTTCTGTTGCAGCGAGAATATTGATATTTTACTTGATTTTCTACGCGGTGCTAGCGGCGTACTGGGGCGGACTATGGGCGGCATTCAGATCATTCGCCATAAATGACGAAAAACCGAGATACATGCTGAAGGAATCGTTAATTGGGACTAATCCTGGTAAGTAATGAAGATATACGCTGTAACAGAAGATTTACTGTTGGAAAAAAAACCTAAGGAGGCGATATTCAAATAGGTTACCTTGTCCTTGATCTATTATAAGTAAAATTTGTTGAACCTTACACACGCGAAGGCTTTTTGTTTTCGACCTAATCTAATGACTGCATTATTGATATAATCACAGACGTCGACCTTACTTTATTACGTTATTAATCGCCATTGTGTGAACGCGTGCGTCTCATAGACTAGACAAATTTTCATATATTACAAAAGGAAGGGAGGGAAGGAGGAATAGGTGACATGCACGTTAAACTCTAGATATCTGATTTCGATGATAACCATCGAACACCTTAGCACTCCAGTCCGGTCAAAACGACTCGTACACAAGTTTCTTATTCCCTTCGAAGAAATAATCGGCAATTCTCGCATCATGTAATATAATTTGCATACCGATCATATCGCAGGAGGGGAGACAGAAAAATCGAAAATCGCCTATTCTGTCGCAATATAAATTAAACGTGTAAAAACGTCAAATCTCGGTCAACTTGAAATTACACAAAAAACAGTTTCTTTTTTTCGACAACTTCAACGCCACCTATTTGATTGAAGGATTTAAAAAAAATGTCACGAGGTAAAAAGGGCGAATAAAACAACAAAGACTAGTAAAGTCAAACGAGCTTAATTAACATAATTAAATAACAACCAACGAGTAAATTCGCTTCAGGTTGCATCTGGCACCTTGAAGAATAAAACGAGTGGCAAATTTGATCACGCGTCGTATTCCGTAATCCCGAGTTTTTCCGGTTTCCTTCCGGCGTATCTTTTTTACCAATAAAAAGATGAACGATGAAAAAATGAATCACGTTTTCAGGTCTAGGTTTTCGACCAATGCCTTCGGAAGAATTCATCGACAGCGCTTTAATTTGGTATAATGTCGCTAATCATGGTCATTTGAATTGGACAACCCAGTTGGATAAATTTTTAAAACGTAAGTATCGCTTTCACATTTTCGTAGCGTTATATTCTGCAGAACAAACGTCTATCACGCTGAGAGAACTATTGATTCGAAAATGGACATATTTGAAAATCAATTTCCCCTTTTTTCTTTTCTCTTTAATCATTAAGTTACATTTTTATAATTATAATTGTCGCTATTCAAATGTCAACATAAATCGACATTCGATTTAATAAAAAAAAAAAGATTTTCAGAATCGCTGTTATAAGCGTGTAAACGACATTATTCAATTTATTTCTCATTTTGCGAACGATGTTATGGCTAATAAATTCCGAAGACATTTGCACATTTTCAAATGAAATTTCACTTGTTCAAGCATCTTCTCGTACCTTTTCAATCATGATTTCAAATAACAAATGAAATAATTTTCTCTTTTTAATTTCGCAGCTTATAAAGAGCCGGAAAAGCAGCCAGGAGGTGGAAAAAATGTGCAGGATTGCACTTTCGATAACCACGCCAAGGAGGGTAAAGTGTGTCGAGTTAAAGTTTCTGATATGGCACCTTGTGATAAATTTCCTGAACATTACGAAAAAGGATCACCGTGTATATTCTTAAAACTAAATAAAGTAAGTAAATCAGGTTAATTAATTTAGTACGTTCAAATTTAAGTTGAACTAATTGCGATGAGCATGAACTTACTTTAATCGTGGTTGAAGAATCATATTCGCAACAGTCGATTCTGCGTCGTAGGTGTCTGAAATAAAAACGGTTCACTTTGTTACAGATATTCAACTGGATTCCAGAATATTACAACGATAGTAAAACCTTACCAAATGACATGCCGAAAGATTTAAAATTGAAAATTCAGGATATCGAATCCAAGAATAGGAAAGAGGTAATTAACGAAGCGTTGATTTTCATAAAACACGCGAAAACTTTTGCGCGTATCAACTTTATAAAACAACGATAATTGTTTCGTATTAATTTCGAATAATTTACGAATTGTGTAGATGAATACAGTATGGGTGTCTTGCGAAGGAGAAAATGCCGCTGATAAAGAAAACATTGGAGCTATTTTCATGTTGCCGAAACCGGGATTTCCTGAATATTATTTTCCATTTTCTAACATCGAAGGATATTTAAGTCCTCTTGTCGCTGTTTGGTTTGAAAAACCTGTTCGTAAGTACATTGTATCGAATAAAAAAAATCACCTTTTGAGATGTAAATGCTAAACATAGGCAGCTGTAGGTACATGGTCGAAGAAAATCGCAAGATAGTCTTGGTTTGATAACTACATCTGTTAGATTTGGGAAGCATGTCGGTTCTTGAGTTTCACTCTACAATATCGTGTGACAAAAATTGAAATAGTTACTTTGTAAATGGTTATAACAGAAAGAAAACTCACTTTCTAAGAAAATGTAGATACACAATAGAAGCGGCTAAACCGAGCGTACTCCTTCGACAGCATGTTCGATGTTGTGTTTTAACATTTACGCACCACAAACCACAAAATTGGGAAACATTCATTCTCTTGTATTTTCAACTAATCTGATTCTAATTGTCTACCCGAAAATTAATACTTTACCAAAATATTACGCGAAATATCATGAAAACGCGAACTTTAATTGCAACTACATGGTACACTTACACTACATGCGTCTCCCCGTCTCTATTGTTCCTCCATTTCTCGCGTCAGCTGTCAGTGTATTCGTGCAAGTTAGCGCAACTAAAAATTTGTTTAAAATCATAAAACCAGTGTTACCAATTTAGAATATTTTGATAAACATGTAAAGTGATAAGCACTTCGAAAAAATTACAAAAACTTGTTTGCATTTTTTTTGAAATTTTATTAGGACTTTAGGACAATTACATACCTTCTTGCTAAAGTTTATATCACTTGAGCTTGACTGAAATTTACTTCTTAATCACTGATGGATATCGTCTACGAAAGCTGATCTTCAAAGTTCAAACACCGACATTTATCAACATTTTTCCATTCTTTAAGCAAATATCTTTGCATTTCGATATTTTCTAATGAAATGCCTAATACAAATTGAAATTCATTTTTCAGGCGGTGTTTTAGTCAACATCGAATGCAAAGCTTGGGCTAAGAATATCGAATACGATCGTCACGACAGAAGGGGCTCCGTTCATTTCGAACTAATGATCGACTAAGAAGATCATCTACCAAAGAACATATATACGGACTTAGTAATAAACAAATATTTTAAAAAAGCTTTTAGGAATTTAAAAAATCCTCAATCATTCGTAGTTGCGTGATTTGCCAAGGTTGAATTCGATGAATAACGAAAGCAACACTGCCTTTTAAAATTTTAGAATCATGTGAACAGTATTACCGAAAAAAATTACACTTTTACACATCTACGCCATTGTTCATCGATCAAAATTTTCCGTATTTAGCTTGATTTTAAGTTTTTCGTGAAATTATGTATTTTTTAATATTTTTCTCGTTATACTAGACGCGAATAGACGGACGCCATAGTTGATTAGAGAATAAGCATTATTTAAAATCAAGTAGAGCGATAGTTACCGAAATAAATTTCAATATTGACTGAAGCAATATTATTTCTCTGTCGCCAACTATACTGTTTTTTCCTCTTCATTTTAAAATCTCAATTTTGAATCTATTTTTGTATTTTATTTTAATCAATAGATTCGTCAGTATACTTTGTTCTTGTTTTTTTGTAATTACAAAAAATTTTATAAAGGTACAATAGTTTTTTTTTTATGAAAAGAAAAAACAAAAACGAAAGAAAAAACTAAATTGCTTAAGATAATTTACGTCGAAGTATATCTTTTAAGATAACAATTACGGAGAAATCGTATTCAAAATAATTCATGGCTAGTCATTAGTTTACATATTTCGTATTTATATTTTACGACGTTGATTGTATTTTAGGGCCTATTACACAATCATAAAAGTCTTATATTAAGTTAATCGTTGTAATCGTTAAGCTATAAAATTCGATATTAAACAAACCAACCAAAACCAGTCCGAATTTCAACACCAATTAAAAGTTTATAAAAGCCGACGCATTCGGGATGTCTACGATACAAAAAAATGAAAGAAATTTATGTGATATTGAACGATGGCGAAGGAATGCGAAATTCAACCTCGATTAACCTTACAGCGACGACCCATTCTGAAAGAAACCTATAACGTGATCTTTTAAAGATTGACCAAACTTTCTTTCTATTTTGTGATCGTTTTGCATACATTTGTCCGAACTGAAAGTAATAATTTTTCAAAATTACTTAAGTTGTAGCGATGTAATGACGAATTACAAGCGTGATTAATTATAGAAAATGAGAATTACACGGACTCGAATATAATTTTTTTCTTATTGAGGGAGCATATGCGCTCGTTTAAGTTTATAAATTATTTTTTAAGTTTTTTCCCCCTTCGTGTTTTAAAAATAGGTTCATCACGATTTTTTTTTTAATTGTTAAAACATATATACGGTGTATGCGAATAACGATTAGTTCCATTTGTTTATTTTTTTCTCTTTTCTTTTTTCCCTTCTTTCTCTTAGGATTCTGCTGTTTGTTAAATGTGCATTCATTGTAGATATTAATTTAAAGATGTAGGCTCACGGTTTGTTATAATGTGAGATTCAAACGCGGATTTATTATAACGATGACCGCGTGATTTGTAAATACCAATGAAAAGCAAGATGTACAAGAAATAGGGTGAAGCAAGTTTATATCGTGCTGACAATAGATTGTATATAAAAAATATATTGTTATATAATTATTACTTTTTTCTAGTATATTGTCTAAGAGACGAAATGTAATGTATTACACGAAATTGCCAAAGCATTTTTGTTTTTACAAACAAAGCAGTCCGTTATGAAGAAGCTAAACAATCATTTTTTTTTTCGCTATATCCAACTACGTATTAATTTTTAGATCAAATGTAAAATTAAGACAGTAGATTAGATGTTTACATTTGAAATGATTAAAATCGCATTAAAAATAAAATTTGAAAATTCTAGTCAAAGTACTTAGTATTAGTAATAAAGGCAATTTAATCGATACACGATTTGTTAAATAACATATTTGTTAACTAGTTTAGTAGTTACCAATATAAGGTTTTTTTTTTTTAACAAGTGTACATTTTGCGTTAATTTTTAAGTATGTTTTACGTTCGTGTTCAGACTATATAAGGTACACAGAATTATTATTTCATCGCGTATAACGTATTAATAGAAGAAATTTTTAACATCGTTTTATACACGAAATAACTATGAAAAAAAAGTACCCGTTATAGAGACGAATTTTTATATAAAATATTATACGAGTATAAAAAAGGTATTTTTTATTTAAATTCAAATATGTTGTGTCTTGATTGTTTTAATTGTTTATTTTTCGTTTGTCGCGTATAACATTCCTTTATTAAGTTTTTAGATGTATGATAACTTTTTCGTTTTTTTTTGCGTTTTTGATTGAAAGAAATTTAGGACTAGCTCTTGGCTGAAATATTTCGATGGTGGTGTTTTTTTTTCTTTCATTTATTGATATAAAGGTTACGGATACAGAGCTAGTTCTATGGATTTATATCTAAGTTTTATTGATTTTAACGCTATCGTTGTGAATTACATAATCAGAAAAGTTAACGTTTAAATGTTATATTATATTACACCACTATCGCTATTAAGAGCTCATCATGAAAGAGTGCAAATTTTAATTTAAATGTATATATTAATCAATCTTCTTGTTATTGTTGCTTCCTTTTAGCGTAATAAAACATAAAATTGTCTGAAAGACTAAATTTTTTTCTTGGGATATTTTATGATTTTGTAACTCCTATTTTTACACAATACTGCAACTCAAATCGCATTCTGGGAAGTAAAGATTACACACGCGTAGGTGGTTGAACGTCTATTTTCTTTTTCTTTATAGCAGAACAAAGGTAGTGCCAGTAATTTAAAAAATATCAGATTTTCATCCCGAAGTTCACCAAAGAAGGAATTAATTCTAATGAAACCTTAGCGGTTTACTTTTTTATTAATGACGTCACGCATAGCGCTGCCATTTTGTTTACGCACTTCTCCATTTTATGGCGAATAAATGTAACTTCATTATCGATGAGTATTATACAAAAGAAAATTTTCAAATGCGAACGTTACATACATATGTATTGCATAAGTAGTGTTCGTGATTTGATAATAAACGACGAAGTTGATAAGTAATTGGCAGAAACATCATTCGAGTTTCCTAATGACCGTAGTCTCTTCAATTAATGAACCACAGAAAAATGCAATGATTCATTTTTTTCCTCCTATTATGATGCTAATTAAATTATATGGGAAGAAAGGAACATTCGTTCGACAAATAAATAGAAACGCGTTTTCAACGTATTTATTAACATTGCGATTTCGACGACTATGCTTTACAATTTGAAACATCTTAATCAATTTACACACTTCTATAATACAAATTACAAAGCATCGGTTAACTAATCGAAATAATATTTTCGAGAGCTTAGTATCAACCAAACGTTGGTCAATAATATGATTCCAGATCACTTTGAATTTTATCGCATAGGTGAAATAAAATCACCGTTGTACCTATATCACATTTAAAAAATTGTGCAATTACATGATTTTTCTTCCTAATTGACTAGAATCCGGATATATTTTTTAATAGTAAGTACATAGTACGATGACGGTGTTTGAGAATGATACATCCTACTGTACAAAATCTGATGTGTCTTTCACGATGGCAGTTTTCTAGGAAGACAGAATAGTAAAATGAATCGCGAACATTTCAAAGGAATTATATTATATGAAAGTTACATTTTTTACAAGTCGAAGTGTTGACCGCAAAGAAGATGAATTAATACTTGAATTATAATACTCGTCGCATTATTTTATTCTATTTTCACGGAATGCGGAAATTTTTGTAGGAAATCTCGCTGACTAATCGGTAAGTATATTACAAAGCTAGACGAAAAAAAAGAACAATTTTGCTAAAATGAAAAGGCACACGAGAAAAAACGATATATACAAAATACATATATAAATATCACAACAACCCGATCCACGTTTTTTCTTCTCGCAACGATAAAATAAATTTTCGATATTAAAATACGCGATTAAAAATAAAATAACGATTACGTTGAGAAAATTCGTAATACGAATTTGTTGCTATCGAACAATCGACTAATAAGTAAAATAACTGAATAGACAGAACAAAGAAACTGATTAAAAATCGAATAAAATTAAACGTGGTTTAAAAACTAGGTAACTAATTCGTAATTGTGGACCGATTTGCTTTTATTTTGAAATATGCCAGTGATCAAGATTTTTTCTCTCCTCTTGCTCGAAAACGTTGAGAATTTCAAGCAAGAGGAGAGACTTCGCATCTGATCCGGTACGATGCAAAAAAATAAAGAAATAAGCGAACTAAAACTAATATTGTCGGATGGTCAACATCGGTGGAGTACTAACGATGTTATTTCTTAGCTGCCAACTGTTTCATACGATTCAAAGCGCTACCAGCTTTGAACCATTCGATTTGTTGTTCGTTCATTGTGTGGTTCAAAGAGATCTCTTCAGTTTTACCGTCTTCGTGTTTGATGACGCATTTCACAGGTTTACCAGGAGCTAAATCTTTGAGGCCCACCAATGATATTCTGTCGGCTGGCTGAATTTTATCGTAGTCAGCGGGATTGGAGAAAGTTAACGGCAATAAACCTTGTTTTTTCAAATTAGTTTCGTGGATTCTGGCGAACGATTTTACGATGATGGCGCGACCTCCTAAATGTCTCGGTTCCAACGCGGCGTGCTCCCTGCTGCTTCCTTCGCCGTAGTTTTCGTCTCCGATGGCTACCCATCTCTCTCCGGCTGCTTTGTACGCCCTGGCTACATCCGGTACCGCGCCCCATTCGTTGGTCAGACGATTTTTAATCTTATTTAATTCGCCGTTTTCAGAGTTGGTAGCGGTCAAGAACATATTGTTGGAGATGTTATCCAAATGACCTCGGAATTTCAGCCATGGTCCAGCGGCCGAGATGTGATCCGTGGTGCATTTACCTTTGACTTTGATCAAGATACGTAAATCGGTCAAATCTTTGCCATCCCAAACGTCGAAAGGTTCGAGTAATTGTAAGCGTTCAGATTTCGGGTCAACGTCAACCTTGACGCCGCTACCATCTTGGGGAGGAGCTTGATACGTATCTTCGCCTGGGTCGAATCCGCGTGGAGGTAATTCGGCTCCGAAAGGATCGCTCAATTTGAACTCTTTGCCGTCGGCTCCTTTGATGGTGTCCGTGGAAGGATTGAAGTTCAACGATGCTTCGATGGCCAATGCGGTACATAGCTCGGGTGAGGTGACAAAAGCGTGAGTGGCCGGGTTGGCGTCGTTACGACCGGTGAAGTTACGATTGTACGAGCTAACGATGGTGTTCTTTTCGCCTTTTTTCACGTCTTTACGATCCCACTGGCCGATACAAGGACCGCAAGCGTTTGCCAAAACGGTGCCGCCGAATTGACGGAAAATCTCGGCGATGCCGTCGCGTTCGATGGTGGCGCGAATCTGCTCCGATCCGGGCGTGATATTGAAAGGTATTTTGGATTTACGACCATGAGCTAAGGCCTCTTTGGCGATACTGGCGCAACGAGCCATATCCTCGTAACTGGAGTTTGTACAGCTACCGATTAGAGATACCTTGATGTCCGTAGGCCATCCCGCTTTCTGGGCGTTTTGACCGAGTTTAGAGATCGGATGAGCTAAATCAGGGGTGAACGGACCGTTTACGTGGGGTTCCAGCGTATTCAGGTCGATTTCGATTAATTGATCGTACTCGCAGCCTTGATCTGGCGTGAACAACGAAGGACGATGTTGTTCGGCAGCGTCGGCGATGGCAGCTCTATTCGTGGCCTTCAAATAATCGCCCATACGTTTGTTGAACGGGAATATCGAGGTGGTGGCTCCGATTTCGGCGCCCATGTTGCAAATGGTACCCATACCAGTGCACGAAATGTTATCGACACCGGGTCCGTGATATTCTATGATCGCTCCGGTGCCCCCTTTAACGGTCAAGATATCGGCGACCTTGAGGATGATATCTTTCGCCGAAGTCCATCCTTTCATGGAGCCGCTCAATTTGACGCCGATAACCTTGGGACATTTCAACTCCCAAGGTATATCGGCCATTACGTCGACGGCGTCCGCACCACCGACACCGATGCAAAGGCCACCGAGACCGCCTCCGTTTGGAGTATGCGAATCCGTACCGATCATAAGTAATCCGGGAAAAGCGTAATTTTCGAGGATAATTTGATGAATAATTCCAGAACCCGGTTTCCAGAAACCGACACCGTATTTGGCTCCGGCCGTTTTAAGAAAATCGTAAACCTCTTTGTTGAGATTTTTAGCCCGTTCTAAATCTTTTTCGCCTCCGACTTGGGCTTGAATCAAGTGATCACAATGAATAGTCGATGGAACAGCGACACGAGGTAGTCCAGAAGAGATGAACTGTAACATGGCCATCTGAGCGGTGGCATCCTGCATGGCTACGCGATCGGGACGCAATCTCAAGTAAGACACGCCTCTGGTGACATCTTGTTCTTGAGGATTATCTAAATGAGAATATAATACTTTCTCTGATAATGTCAACGGTCTTTTAAGCTTGTCGCGAACAGCTTTCAGTACTTTTTCTTGTTTTTCGTACGGTAAAGTTACTTTATCGAATTTACTCAAGGGTACTTGAGAAGCGGCAGACGAAATCGGTGAAACGGCGAAACATCTTCGTTGAATTTCAAGAGACACCGCTCGTTTTGCGGTTCTGTGCTGCAGAATACCCATATTTGCAGAACTATAAGATAAAAAAAAATTAAGTCATTTTTTTCAAGTAAAATATGAAATGTAAACAACGAGTAAGATATACGTCAATTGGAAAATATTGCGAAGGTATTTCCGTTAATGCAAGATTACACCGAAGTTTCGACATTCCTTCATCCAAAACGAACACACCTATCTTATCACCAAGCTTATCTTTTTGTACATGAAGATTTACAAATTTACAAGAAGTAGTTCCCAAAGAGATAAAATTACGTTTAATTGATTTTCACATTCTATAACATAATCGTAAATTCAATCAAACGAAATCGCGTTAATTCCAAAACTTGATGAATAAATAGCAAATTTTAAATGCCAATTAAAAATAATTTGGCTCGTAATATTTGAATCATTTTACGATTACGATTACAATAAAAACAAATCGTAAAATTATATAATTTTAGCGTCAAGTTTATCGATTACTTGATAATGAACTGCTAACATTCAGTTAATGATAAACAAAGGAAATACTGTCTACAGACGAGTTAATTTGAAAAGACAGAGAATACTTTGGGCGACGCCGGTGATGTCTGAGCAAACAGTTCCACGTAATCACTTGCTTACAATTTAATGTTTTGAGATTTCGAACGATTTGGTGGAGAATACTGAAAATGAAAATGAATTGTCGGCGATTATTTCGAATCTATCCTACGTCGAAAAAACACGTCAGATTCAAAATACCCGAAAAAGCGCACAAAGGTTCTAAGCAAATAAGAAAACGTAATTTTTGCCGCCTTTTAAAGATTTAAGGAGTAAACGATGGAATCTCAATGATTCACAATGTAATTATTACTTTAAAAAAAGAACCAACTGACGGATATCTAGAGAGATCTCGAACAATTTAAAATTTACAAAATCACCTTACAGATAATAGAAATTGAAAAGACACAACTTACTTATACTAGCGCAAATATATCCAACTTCGAGCTAAGGCACTTAAATACAATATAACAATTAACGTTAAAACGTTAAATTAAAACGTTTGAGAATAAATTAATAAATTAAAACGTTAGAAATTTAGAAATATAATCCGTCTGTAACATTGAGGGAGGACACTAGAGTTGAAAAATTGACCGTGAATATAAAAATGGAACCATTTCGTAACTAGTGTTCTTTATCACACGTGACTAGACTATTGCAGATGACAAAATTTCAATGGCCAAAAATTTTATTAAAAGAGCTACGTAATATGCGCAGCGTCTCGCAAATTGATTTTTATATATTCAAGCTCGATAATTGCTCAAAGTTCAAACTTCAAGCTCAAAATAATGTCGCTTATCTTTTCGATCGCCAGGATAAAAAAATTCGCCAAACTCTTTACGAATTTTTATCCACTGAGAAACAATTCGTCTTGCAGCGACACTAGTGACAAAAAAAATAACTACAAAATTCCCAAGCAAACTTCCGTACCAGGCAAGAAAAGCGCACTTGATGTTACACTATTTGAAAGAAAATTATCAAAAATGAGAAAATATCGATTGAAAATTTTCCTCGAAACGACATAAATAGTAATTTAATGATTAATTAAAATTTTAATCGCGACAGCGTCGCGTATTCGTTCTCGAATCATTGAATTAGGGTAATCTCGTTAATTAAAATGCGCGTGTTGGTAAGCCTGTTACTTATCAATAAAATTTTGCAAATAAGACGAAAAACGCATGACATCTGATATTTAGAAGATACGAATTATTCATAATTGTCCGTGGATCTCGATTTGTTTTGTTTTTCTATCGAAGGTTTTTTGAAGTTAATTTTTGTAAATAATTTTCCAGTCGATCGTACTTATCAAACAAACGCGTATTAGTTGAAACTCGAGTTACTTTTCGTAATAATCGAAAGTGTTATTTTTTACACAATGGAAAAAGCCTTACAGAAGATACTCCGTTCTATTTAAGTGGTGAAATGAATTAATTGGAACATTTGCCTTCTGACCTTAGCAGACGTCACGAATCAGAAGGTAATCATTAAAATCATGTTTCAGGCTATCTTAGCTTAGTGTTAAATAGTTGTTTACCGAGATGTTAATGCTAACCAGTTTTATATTTAAAAATAACTCAATGAGATTGCATGCGATATTTATCGGAAAAAATGTAATCACTTCCGATATGTTTTTCGCGTCATGTAAAATTTGACGTACAGCCAAGTTTTTCACAATCGTAAATTTTTTATGTGCCAAACCAATTGGAAAATTCGCGACGTTTGTTACGGTGTACGAAAAAAATTACTCGAAAAAATAAAAAAGGTAATTAGGTCTCGAATATTTTGCCAATTAATTGATGGAATTGTCTAAATTATGAGACGTTTATTGAAACGTATAAAATCATATTTGTAGCGGAAATGGGCGCGTAAGGTTATAGGTTAATTCGATACGAGCGCAAATAAACGAAATTTCTTTTCATCGTAGCGTACGTTGTACTTATGAAACCGTAGAAATTCACTCACGTTGGTATTAAATTACGCCCATTAACGTATCGAATTCGAGTGTGAACGTGAATACGAAAATTAATTTAGCGTGGTAGTTTTTCAGTGTATGAAACTATGTCCGAATCATGAGTTCAGTTTGGAAACGATTACAAAGGGTTAATAAGAGAGCTGCTAGGTTCCAGTTCACCGTCTCCTATCATCTCGTTAGCGTTGAAACTACAACGAAATGGTATGAGTCACGAAGAAATATTCGCTGTTTTACGTGTTTTTTCCTCCCATTATGAACGCAATATATTGAATTTAAACGCTTTTCAGGACACCTAATAAAATCAGCGTCGTGTGGTGCCGTAAAAGTCGCCGAGTCGCCACCGAGCCTTTGCCATGGGAGCCCATGATGAAAGATCCTTTGAAAGGAGTCGTCGTATGGACGGTACCAGAAAACAAAGACGTTTCGGTTACGTTGTTCAAGGATCCGAGAACGCACGAATTAGAAGATAAAGAATGGACTTTTATTATCGAAGATGTAAGTTTAAATGTTACGTAATAAAAGGTCGCTAACTCGACGGCTGCGACGAACTATCGTAATTGTAATGTTTATATAGTGATAAAGCTGTAAAAACGCGATCGATAAAATCATAATTTTTACAGCGAGTAAAAGTATATTTTGATGAAATATTTACGCGATTTATTCGCAACGTTACTCGAAGTAACAAGAAATAATCGTATATGTAGTATGTACTTCGATAAGATAAATGATAAAATATTTCATTCGAACTACATATATGACAAATGCGCGACGAAAGTTTCATTACAATTTTTTATTTTGTACGCAGGTAAGCACAATGGGAAAGAGAAGACAATTAGCCAGCGTCAATGTGAATATGAAAAAATACGCCAGCGTCGATTCCACTCAGCACGAACTCCAACTAATATTCAAACCGATGACCAAAAAAATCAACTCCGCGACCTTAGAATGTACATTGTCTTCGGTATTTATTCGCGAAGGCAAAGCGACGTACGTATCGTTACGATGGCGCCTTAATGTCGAGTATTCTTATCAATTCATCGAGTTGAATGCATTTCCGCAGGGACGAAGATATGCAGAGTATGGCGAGCTTGATAAGTACGACGAATAATAACGATATAGCCACCTTGGAAGATTTCGACGAAGATGAAGAGAAAGATAGTAAGTTCTGCGGTGATCGGAGAGCATCATAGATGACCTTGAAAGTTACCCACAGCTCATCGCCGTTAACACTTATTTAGTTTGTATGATTAGAGGAGATAATTTGGAGTTTGTTTTGCAGTGGACGACAGTAAAGACAGTTTAGCCGAAGTAGCCGGAATAACGAGTCAATTAGAAATGCTCACGAACAGCCTAAGCGGATCGGACTTTACACCAATTAGTGGTACTGGCTTTTTTCTATTCGTATCTGTTTCCCAAGTGTATGGTTTACACATATGCTTCCGAAACTAGGCACAAGTATACCATCTTTCCCGAAAGACGACGTTACACCAACCACGCATAGTGAGAAAATGTCAATTACTTCGAATACAATGGTCGAAGACGATAATCAAAATGTTGACAATATTCCCAATGACGAACCGATTCCTAAAAGCAATACCAAACGTAATGGCGTTCACGACGAACTTAATCATAACTCTTCCTCTACTTGGTAACTATCGCTTCGAATCTGTAATTCGTGGATTTTTTCAAAATAACTTACAACTTTATTTAATCACAGTGATATATCGATTGATAACGATAACAAATACGCTCGCCAGAATTTGAAACCGTTGATTTTAAATCAAGTAAAGTATTCACGTTGCTGGAATAATTTTCGGTCCAAGTGCTGTCGTTAATTTTCACTCGTTTTCATGTAGGAGACAAAAAAACTAGGACAAAAGATGTCAGATAGTACCCCTGGAAAGGATTTACTCCAGTGGTGCAAGGAAATCACGCATCGATATCCCGGCGTTAAAGTTACTAATTTGACGACCTCGTGGAGGAACGGTTTAGCGTTTTGCGCCATTATACATCATTTTAGACCAGATCTGATGTTAGTATAGAGTTCATATTTACAAGGGAACTGCTCCGATGTGCGGGTACGTGTGGAATATAACTTCGATAGGGAACGAAAACAGAAGAGTATGTGTGGAAATACTCATTTTTTGATTTAAAACAACATCTGTGAGCAACCCTCGAGTGTATTTCGTTCTCTGGAATTTCACAAAAATGCGCATCCGCAGTGTTCCCTTTTTTTTCGAGACAAATCCACCCAAAATCACGACGTAAATTTAAAATTACTCGTTTCTGATTACGCAGCGATTTCGATTCTTTGACTGCTCACGATATTAGAGGTAATTGTAAAAAGGCCTTCGACGCCGGTGAAGTGTTGGGGATTCATCGTGTAATAGAACCAGCAGACATGGATTTGTTAACTGTTCCGGATAAATTAGCCGTGATGACGTATTTGTATCAATTACGAGCACATTTCACAGGTACTTTTTACCTTCGTATCGTTTTTTTTGACCTTCGGCGATGCTACTAAAATAATGGTAATTCACGCAGGACACGAATTGGAAGTGCAACAAATTGGCAAAACGACAGACGAGTCGTCTTATATGATTGGTAGATTCGATACAGATACCGATACGAATATATCTCAGTTGTTTAGCCAAGAGATAAACAACATGCATAAAAAGGAAGCGACCGAACGCAGGAATTCTAAAATTATCAACAAGAAGTACGTCGGCGAAATTATCGCAAATAGGAAACTACGGTTTCCGTTGAAGCGCGTTTATCAAAACCCAATCGTTTTGTTTTTCTTGCCCACGCAGATTGGTCGATTCATGTGACGAAACGCGCGATAATACTCGTTATATTAACAAATCGGCGATGAAATTGAAATCGTTTGACCATCAAGACGGCGATAAGTCGCCGACGTCCGTTAAAGAACTTATTAGATCGAGTTCGAAGAGTATCCTGGAGAAAGTGTTGTCTCCTACGAAAGATAAATATAACGCTAAAGAAAAAGTAAATCGATGAAGTTTAATAACGATTAACAATTTTTTTCAACTCTGCGTGCTTCCCACAGAGTAAATCACCCCCTCCGGTCACCTCTCCTAATGCTAGATCACTAAATACCAGACAACTATCGGCCGAAACGTTCAGCTCGGATGATGACGAAAGGTAAAAAATTACGTGGTACTCGAACACGCCGGAATTACGCAATTATCGTTTTATTATTTTCATGTCCGTAGTTCGGAAAAATCCAAAAACTTCGGAAGCGCGCCAATCAGCAGGTCGCATTCGATCGAAGTAGGTCGCCTTAAAATATCGATTAAATGGCCCTTCGTTAATTGCTCATTTTACAGAACCACATTTCCAAACGATCTCCGATGAGGGAAATCTCCACTCCTACGTTTCAGCCTGGCTCGAACGAAGATCAAAAACAACAGGTAATTTCGACACGTTCCTAATGCCGGGTTTATGTGTCCTCATTTTCGGTTGAATTATTAACGATGTAAATCATATTCATCGCGATGCGTGTTCTACAACGTAATTGTGTCACTAACAATGTAAATTTTTAACTCATTTTTGGGTTCGCGTTTTACGCATGCGTATTAATAGCATTTAAACGAACGTCGTCAAGAGGAGTTACGACAACGAGCCAAACAGCTTTTGGAAAATGCTCGACGTAATAATGCCAAAAGATCGTTGCCTCAGTCTCCGATCCAAGCTCAGGTACGTCTTGTGGGTTGCATGCTTTATATGTTCGATTAACTCGCAGTTACGGCGCAAAACGCAAGTCAGGTAGGTTATTACGAGTGACGAATGTTGGTTTTAATTACGCGGTCGCGTTTCGCAGGATGAACAAGGAAGACAGCAAGAGTTGCGGGAACGCGCGAGGAAACTTATGGCCGATGCTAGGAAAGGTGCCGTCGATACGACTTCTCCTGGTGAGCCCCTCCCTCCTTTTTTTATGGTGGAGAGTAGGTGAAATTTGTGTAGAATTTTTTTTTTTTAAATTCTCGACGAGACTGCGACTTTTTAAAAGTTGAAGGCGACATCGTACTTTTTCGATGCTTTTTAGAAAACTAAGGCGAAACAAAAAACATAAAAACTCGTTTTATTTTCAGGCTCCGAAGGAAGCGATAAGACGCCCACGGATCCGCTGGGAGTATTAAATAAGAAACAAGCCAACGGTATTAGTACTCCTACGAGCAGGGTAAGTGATCCATTAATTTTGAATTTTTTATCAAAAAAGGCAGATTATTTAGACAAAATGGCGGATATTTTTGTAGGAATACGACAGAATAGACATCGACGGTAATATCCAACGAAGTACCCCTGTCACTCCTCTTCATTCGTTTACCTCTTTAATGGAACGGATATCTCCTGAGAAACAAATTCCAGCCAAAGCGGTAAATTTTGTTATATCGAAAATAATCCCATTGGAGGTTTTTTTTATTGAAATATCTCTACTTTGGCACAAATTATAGTCTGTGACTTGAATAATTTGATAAATTTGTAAATTTTATGTCGCGCAGAAACCCAAGACAAATGTGAATTATATTCAAAACGAATTAGAAGCTTTGGAAAGAGAACAAAAGCAAATCGATAAACAAGCCGACATGCTGGAGAAATATTTAAGAAAAATAATGGAAACCGGTAACGAAGCGGTCATTTAAAATTACCTACGTGCATAACTATAAATATATCTTTACGTTATTTTTTGATTTGTTTTCTCTCAGGTAACGATAGAGATCGAGAAGAATCATTAATGGCTCAATGGTTTACTCTAGTCAATAAGAAAAACGCCTTGCTTCGCAGACAAATGCAACTAAACATTTTGTGAGTTGCGAATACGATATAAAACTCGGATTGATCGGAAATTATATCGATAATTTATTATTTTCGCAGAGAAAAAGAAGACGATTTAGAAAGACGATTCGAACTACTTACTCGTGAATTACGTAGTATCATTTACATCGAAGGTAAATTACACCTGAAAAATATCAGTTTTAAATTACAAGTTATAACGTGTAATTGTGGATTTGCGTAGATTGGCAAAAAACCGAAGACCAAAAATTACGAGAAAATTTATTACTCAACGAATTATTGAATATCGTGAACAAACGTGATGAACTCGTTCATCATTTAGATAATCAAGAAAAAGCGTAAGTATTCGATATGCCTTTTGATAAATTTAGCCCGATGTGGCGTATTTCTTTGTAATATTTCACGAATATCGATCGATTCGAAGTGTATACGATGAATAGAAATAATCGTGTATTTTTGCTCGCAGCATTGAAGACGACGATGAAATTGAAAAAGACACGCGCAGTTTATTAAATCGTAATAAAAACTGCGTCGTGCAGTAGAATTTCAACGAATTTTATTAATTAAGGATGACAGCGACGCGACGTCGGCGAAGATTTGTAGCGACACAATCGCTTTATAAGCATATTCCACGAGTGATTTTTACGCATGTGTTTGGCTGATTTATTACACGAGTATTTTTTTCGTCTCTTAAAAACGATTAAAAAACAAAGAACAAATTTGAAATTTAGTTCATGTTACTTAACCGAAATAGCAGAGTATTTCGCAATAATTTTTCAAGCAATTCGCAATTGCTACAGAACCGTGTCGTAATTTTAAGCTCATTTATGTAATATATACGTACTCTATCTCATTTTCTTATGCGTAAAAAGATCCTTTGACTTAATATCACTAATTTATGTGTATAATGTAAAAAGTATTATGCTTGTGGCTTTTTTAATTTAGATAATTTTATATTTTTGCGTATACTTTTTTTGTTTTGTAATATCTAAGCGCATATTTGGTAACTTTTTTTTTTATTTAATTAAACTGTCCATCAAAATACTTAGTTACGTAATAGTAAATTTGTAATTGTTACCTTTATGTAATAAATTTCTAATTACTATGCATGTTTTTTTTTTCAACCTCTTCGAGTAGTATTTTGAAAGATTTGTCGAAAAAATATTAACGGTTGCTCAATTTTCTTTTTAATTAAATTTTAAAAAGCCTAAAAAATTTCAAGCTGATTTGAAAAATGAATTATTTGATGGTTTCATCAAAACTTTTTTTTTAGGTTTACAATGTAATAATTAACCGTGCAAAATGACAGAGTGGAAAGAAGATTTTTTAACACTGACCAAAGATTGCGATCTAGAAGGAATGAAACAGTTTTTGTCGGAAAATCCAAAGTACGACATAAATACGAAAGACCACAGGGCAAGTTGACCAAACAATTGAGAAGTTTAGATAGAGTACTTATAGTTAAAAGGATTAATTATTTAGAAACAAATACGTTTGGAATTACAGGGTGTGACAGCTTTACACTTGGCAGTGAAAAGACGTTGCAGTTCGATTGTAAAATTTTTATTGGAACAGCCGAACATTAAAATAGGAGATACCGCTATGTTGGCGATCGCGGAAAATAATTTGGAATACGCGGTATTGCTTCTGGATCGTATAAAGAGAGATAACGTGCGAGCCGAGTTCAGAGGCATTGAAAAGTCTTCAGCGTATCCACCGTACATGACGCCGTTAATGTTAGCTGCGCTGTACGGACATTACAATATGATTAAAATGCTGATTAAACGTAATCATCAGCTGGAAAAACCACACGATGTGAAATGCGCGTGTAGAGACTCGTGCAAGTAATAGAAAATTGGCATTTTGGAGTTGTAATAGCCTACGTAATCCCAAATATAGCGACGGTTTGTAATTTTCAGAATGGATGAAACAGCAGATAAATTGGTTATGGTGGGTAAACGAATCGCATTATTCAAAGCTATCTGTAACCCTGCGTATATTTGTGTTACTTCGAAGGATCCGATTTTAACAGCGATGCGATTGTATAAAGATTTAAAAAAATGGGCTAATTTCGATAGAACTTCTTCGATGGAATATGAAACTATCGCCCATAGTGTGGCTCGGTTCTCTTCCGATTTAATGCGTAAGTTCATTTACACGCGAAAGTTTCCATCGAATTACGCGTAGAATTACTTCTTTTCGCAGACCAAACGAATAACACGAAAGAAGTGGATATCATTTTGAAACGTAAAGAAGGCTGGTTACATAGCGTTAAAACGCAATTTCCTCGATTAACGATGGCGATGATTTACCAAAACAAAGAATTTGTCGGCAATATCCACGTACAGCAGGTTAGATTTCGCGTGCTAGTTTAAAGCTGACGGATTTATATGAAAAAATTTGATACTTAGGTTTTGGAGAACACTTGGTATGGCGAATATAAATGGAAATCGTGTTCGTTAGTTTCGAAAACTTGGAAAGTCCTTACTAGGATATTTTGCATTCCTATCGTAGCACTTTTGGCCGCCGTGCATCCGCAGAATTCTTGGATTGTTTATCATAAAAGAACTCCGGTGATATTATTCATCGACAGAAGTATAATGTTTATGGTGTTTTTAATCGTTTTAGCTTGGGAAAATAGTATTGACAGGAAAACTATGAATAGAGGATTTCCCACGACGTGTTGGTGTTTTTAGATTTTTATTTTTATCTAATCTGAAGCTGGAAAGAATATTTGAAATGTAAATTTTTATCCAGATGCTGAACCTTTTGTGATTTTATTTACATTTGCTTATTTGTGGAGAACACTTCGTTTGTTGATGCTGCAAGGAATTGCGCGATATTTTCGTTTTAATTGGAATATGTAAAGTTTGCTGTTCATTGAAATAACGTCGTCGTTTAACAAATTAGTTATTCCATTACTCTTATACATTGATTGCAGATGGGAATTTATCATGGAACTGTTTCTTTTAGCAACCGTTATCTTCTGGACCGTCGCCTTTTTAAAATACAACGTCGGATCTGGAGATTTAAATGTGCCGAGAAAAGATTGGCCAACCCTGGAACCGATCTTAATCGCCGAAGCGACGCTGGTTTTCGCTACTTTTATGGCCTATATGAAAATCTTGTTCATTATACAATTACATCCTGTCTTTGGACCGCTGCAGGTAATCATCGGATAAGACTTACGACGTTTCTTTGAAATCATTCTAAAACGTACAACTGGTTTTAGGTTTCGTTAGCTTCCATGTTAAGGGATTGTTTGAGGTTTATGGTGATATTCGCAATTTTCTTGCTAGCTTTTGGCGCTGGTAAGTGTTTGGATATTATTATAGTAATTTTTATTCGTATCGATGTACATATAATGATTGTTTTGCTCAGGTTTAAACAACCTTTACTCGTACTACGAAGATATGTCATATACGGATCCGGAAACCAAGGAAGTGTCCAAGCAGCAAGATTCCTTTTTATCTTTCTTTAGCACAATAACAACTCTGTACTGGTCCATGTTCGGATTATCTGAAAAATCATCTGGCGAAGTGGTGATAGACAATGGGAATAACCATTACGTAACCGAAGCAACTGGATTTATACTTTTTACCGGTAAACTCGGAAAATTTTTCTCTCAGTACAACAGGTCATGATATTAATGGCGTGAATATGTCAGTTTTCGGATTTACGATGACAATCGTCGTGATAAACATGTTGATTGCCAGTCTAACCAATGCATATCAAAGCGTGCAGGACAATAACGCAGATGAATGGTCCTACGGGAAAACAGAAGTAAATGACATCCGAGTGACATCTGCATTATTTTAATTTTTATTTAACCTGTATTGCTCTACTCGCATCTTTTTAAAGGTATTTCTCGCCCACATGGACGGATTATTAGTAATACCGATTCCATTTAATTTACTATTCGAATGGATTAACGATGTGAAGACTTTTATGCACGATATCAGAGATAAAAATAAGAAATGGCATTGTTCTCTTTTACACGGTTGTTTCATGGTAGTTACATGCCTATCGTTACATTCGATAGTTTGTTATACTATTCTTATACTTGCAACCGTATTTTAGACCGAAGTTGAAAGCGCCGAAAATGAAAGCGATTATTTACGTTTAATGTACGATTTGAGGAGCCGGTACTTCCTAAAGAATTGTAAACTTTTTCGCTTGGGTGTTCCTGAAATTTCGGACGATTTTTGCGCCGATAGCGATGATAATTAATTTGGCTTAAACTTCGAATGATTTTAAATGAAATTTCATTGTTACCTTCGTGAGTTTAATAATGGAGAATTGAGAAATGAAGTATGTAGGTAACCTTTCATTGAATTGTGATTTACTTTTTAAAATTAGATTTTTGATGATACTCGTACATTAACCTGGTGTAATAATGTCACGTGGGCTATGCGAATATAAATAGAAAAAAATCATTTTTTCGTACATAATTGTGCATACGAATATTGTGATTTCATTTAAATTATAAGACGCACAATTTATTCATTTTCTATTATTCGCATATCATTTCAATATTCTTGAAACAATTTCAAAAATTCAATAAAACCAAACAGCAAAAAAGTAAATTAATGTATTTTTGATAAAAATGAGCAAACAACGATAATTAGCGTGTTTGGCTTTCAAATCACAATGGTAAACATTAAAAGCACAAAAAGCCTCGATCTACAAGCTTTGTTTCTTCGATTTGAAAAACTAAAAAAAAATACGCAAAATTTAATAAATTTGATAAAGAATATCGTAACGGAAAGAATCGAACTCACTTTAGTGACAGCGCTAAATGCCGGACCGAATTTTTCACATGTCTGTAGAGACGGCTTCATCCAACTGGGTAACGCTGATTGTATTTGCGGGCGAGAGTATCTATGATCGAGTAGAAGTACCGTGGCGTAATCATCTTTATGACGAACAGCTCTACCGATAGATTGATTGACAGCTTTCATACATATATTTTCATAATGCATTTGTCCACTTCCAGGTCCCTAATTAAATTCAAATTTTTAGAAACGTGTCGACGAAATTGAAAAGAAATGTAACCTTACCGCAGTCGTATCTAAAAATTTCATTTTTTCTTGAAGCTCGGCTGATTTGATATTTGGGTAAGGGAGTCCGACGACAATAACGCAGCGTCCGAGATCATCGCTGAAGTTTAACCCTTCACTCAATTTACCACCTAAGTTGATGACATTTTTAATTTGAAGTTTTACGGTTAAAAGTAGGCTGGTATTTTTAAAATTACCGATGACGCTGAATAATAAACATCCATTTGGTTTTTTGTCGAGATTCTCTTTATCGGCTCGAATCACTTTGGCATATTTGGCCAAAACGCTATCAACTTCGCTAGTCTTTTTAGGCTCTCTGAAGATCTATTTAAACATAATGTTGGAAATAAATTTCTGAAGTATTGATTGACGAGAAAAAACTACAAACTTTTTTCTTCTTGGAAAGTTTTTCAATTATTCCTGATTTTTCTAAATGCTGATAGATACTTTGTTCGTATTCGTAGGACGGAAAAAAGCAAACTATTCCAGCCGGTACAACGTTACACATATTGTCCAAAATACGACCAATTTCATTTTTCTGCCAATCAAATCTTCGATATTAGCTGATCACACGAAACGAAAAATTCCGATGACGTACCATAACTAAAGTATCTCTGGTTTGATACGAATAGTCTAACTGCTTCCCCGATGATCCGCTGCAGATAATTATTGGTAAAATATTCTCAGGCTGAATAACGTGACCGCAGCTGAAATCTGTTATTCGGGATACATCGGCGCCAGCATTTTTGAAAAGCTGGTCCCGGAATTCTGAAATTGGTTGCATTGTTCCTCCCGCTACTATGACGGATCTGCGTAGTGAAATTATATTATTTAATGTTGCGATAATAAAGGTAACTTTTGTCAGAGTACCTTGCTTCTTTGACGACATCTTCGAAATGAGCCGCAGGATTAAGCAGTAAAAATTTCAGCGAACCTCTGCCAACGGTTGCTTGACGATTACAAATAATTCTACCGTCTTCGCAATGATTGGTTAATGATTCGATGAATGATAATACCGCCAAAATTGGATTATTCGATTCCGTATTATTTACAGGGACGGGTGTCGCTGGAGTATCTGAAGTGTTAATCAAATGAAATGGTATAAAGTAGTAAACATCAACTTAATTCGTACATGTACATTTAATTTTCGTACCAGGTTTTGGAGTACTTTTAGTGGAAGTATTTTTTAAAAATGATTTCAATCCGTTATCTGTTTTTGTAACCGGTGTTACGACGCTTTGGTATTTTTCGGTGAATCCTTGAATCTAGATAAAACTTCGTGTCATTAATTTAAACTATAATTGATGAATTACAGTAAATTGTATGATCTACCTTGTGTGTAATTTTGCTTTTTTGACAAAAATTCAGTAATTTATACAAATTGTAGTTATCAATCTCAGCAGCGTGAACAAAATCAGCCAGAGTATAGATTTTTGAGTCAATTGCTCTTGAACTACTTTCGTTGGGGTTGCATCCTCCTTTACCACCTGAAGAATTTTATTGAAATTAATTTATAATTTTAGTACCGAAAATGATAAAAAATTTCAATTAATTTACCAATAATTGATATTAGTTGGCCGATGACAAAAATTAATTGTTTCAAGTATAGTAAATTACTAGCGCTGAATAACTTCTCGTATTTATTTTTATAAAGAGAGAGTTGGTTATGACACAGACAAAACTGTAAAAGCAAAATACAAAAAATGGTGAAAAACGAGAAACGCAAGTTAACCGACAAAAAGTTACATTTTCGTACTTGGCTACCGGTAACACAGGAACTGTTCATATTACCAATGGCATCTAATAAATTATGAGCTTCGTCAATAATAACAACATTGCCTTTCAATTTTATCTTGGACGCCTGTCGCGTTGATTTATGAAGTAATGTGTTGTAAGGTACGACCACAAGCTATTTGAAACCATACACACATAATTAAACGATAGAAGACGATTACACATCAGATTTACTACTTAATACCTGAGATAGCTTGATAGCAGCTCTAGCAGCGTAATAAGGACAAGCCATGTTTTGTTCACCCGCATGCACCAGTTCTTCTACATCTTTCACTTCGATTGCAAACTCTTCACTCAACTGGTTTATTGCAGTTTTATTATAGTAAGGACAGTTATTGGCGCATTTCTTTTTTTTAATAACTTGTTTCGATGATTCAGTTTTTGTAGGTTTGCTGGATTTGTTTTTTTGCAATTCCAAGCATCTAGAAGAATGAAAAAAAATTGGCGAGGTGTTCGCGTGGCAGATGGTATCGAAAAATACCTTTCATTTATTAACGACAAAGTTTTTAATTTCTTCACGCTAGGATTGATACATAATGTTTGCCTGGAGGCCAGAGGGACGACACGAACGTTGTCTTTGTAAGGAGTTTTTTTGATTTCTCCAATGAATTGGGATAACTGCGAATGAGTCCTACTGCAGAAATATATCTGTAATAAACGATGTATTTCGGTAATTTATTGATAAGATGTGCATATTTTCAATACAAATTACGAATTACTTTAGTAGATTCGTATTCGTTTTCTGGTTCTTCCTCGGTATCACTATTATCGTCGTCCTCGTTCTGAACTTCTTCTAACAACATATCAATATCGTCGTTTTCACTCGTTTCTTTTGTCAAAATAGAAGGAGTAAATTTCTTCGTGATACTGAGGATTTGTTTGCCCTTTAAAAAACAGAAAATTATTCATTCTGTTATAATAAAAATTCAAAATAATATTTACATTTTGGTAATTCTCTTTAATTTTTTGAATTTTCTCTTCGTTTTCTTCGATAGATTTCAGTTTCAATTGTAACTCGACTTTACCGCGATTAACTTCTGATTGTTTTGACTGAGCAGTTAACCAGTCACCGTTCGCGTTAGAATCCAATTTCAGGAGTTCTTTTTCCATTAACTCGATACTCCTTTTCAAGTCATCTTTGTTTCTGGCATCATGATCGCACAACCACCGCAAAGCTCCGCAAATAAGACTCAGAGATTTACCCTAAAAGTGGGAACGTTTATGTTGAGAAATTTTGCTTGAAAAATGCGAGAAGTTTATAGGTACTCACAGTTCCTGTAGGACTTTCAAATATTCCGCATTGCCCATTTTCCAATACATGGTAGAGTTTGTTCATGAAATCTTTTTGTATGCTATAAGGAGGAAAAGGAAACGGGAAATCGGTAGGAGGTTTCAAGATAGTATTTTGATACTTGGAATCCATTTTACCACATTTAAACCAGAAAATTTAAGTACTTAAGTCACGAAATATACTCAATTTCAATTAAATTCGTAAATTAATTATGAAAAGTTTTGTTTGAAAATTTGTACTGATAAGAGTTTCCCGCTTAAATCGACTTTGTAAATGTGAATGTGATTTGTCAATTAACCAATGAGAATGCGACTTTGATTTGTACAAAATAATTTCATTTTTATAAACAACAAGCATTTTGAAACCATATCATGAAATTTAAACAATTAATTTTTAATAATTTATTTTAAATAAAGTAACAATTTTCAGTATTTAAATTGTTTTCTTTTGTAATTTTGTAATTTGAGTAAATCCGATATATAGAGCGCATAAATGAATGTACCGTTTCGTATGCAAAAAAAAATTGTGTATCGGATTTTCGGAAAAAGTAAAAAAACATTTTTTATTTTTTGTAATTTTGATTTTTTGCTGTTATCTTGAAATTTCAAAAATTTGTGTAATTCGTGACTTAAAAAGTACATTTTAACTTGTGCATTCACTTGAATTCAAATTTCGCTTCAAATGATGTTTCTCACGTCATTCGTACTTAGCGAAAAGCCGTCAAGCTGCGATGTCTAAAATTGCAGTTTGCTTGTAGATAGCCAGCCGATTGGAAATGATTTATTAGTTTTGGCTTACATCTTCACGCCGTACGTACTTCCTTTGATTGTTGCAATAATAATTTCAAAATGAGAAAGTATTATAGTACCAAGAGAACCAAAAGTGGTTATTTGATCTGTGTTGTGCCGATGTGCCAGACTAAAAAATCAACTACAACTTTGAAGACATTCGAATTTCCTAGCGATTTGAAAAGGCGAAATCAGTGGATTTCAGCTATTGTCGAAGCCAGTAAGTTTATTCTTTATTAGGTTTTAAACAGGTTCATTTATTATCTTCGTGCTAATTGTTGCAGCTCTCAGAAATGAAGAGAAATCATCACTGGAGGATTTATACGCACTGGAGAACAGACGTGAGTATATAGCTTTCTTTTACTATGTTCGTGATTCATACTAAATTCAGGTAATTACTCACTTTCAGGTATGGAGCTAGAAATGGAAATATCGAGCGCTTTAGGCGATCATAGTTACGTGTGCGCTCGCCATTTTCAACCCGAAGACATTGTTGTTCATCCGAACGTTTGCCGGCTTACTTCAAACGCTGTGCCTTCTATATTTAGCAATTATTCTACCGACTTACCCCGTCAATTTTTCAAACGAGTTTGTCAAACCGCTAGAAACATCGTTAGTATAGAAGATCCAAATGATTTAATTCACGAAGATATCCAGGAACAAGTAGATTTCGAGGATGATTCGCAACCTTCAAATACTTATTTCCAAGAAATCATATATGAACCTGTTGAAGAACCAGATGACGTAGCCTCGCTCAATAAACGTAATAACCAAGTCTCTTGCTCATCCAAAGTCGTAAGCAGCTCGTCGATTGTCTACGATAGTAAGCTTGTAGCCGAGCCTACCGAACCATCTCAAACGAGTAGAGCAATTTTCGTTGTCAGTCGAGGAACTAATACCAAACTTAAATATACCGGTGTTTCTAATACTAAATTGACAAAAAATAAATTACGAAAAAAATTACGTCTAATGGAAGCCCGATACAAAAATGTTAAGAAGAAACTTGCTGAATTAGAAAATAAACATCTCCTGTATAACCTAAATTCATTGGAAAGAGACGCCGAAAGTAGTAATGAAGAGGCTGTATTTTTATTGGAAATGCTGCGCTCTTACAACGCTTTCGAAGATACTCGAAAGGAAATATTAACATCGCAGAAATCCACTAATGAAAACGATATGGAGCCGGGACATTCCTCCAGTAAATAACCAATTTCATCAAAATGACTTTCAACAGTTCGATTTCATTTTTGTATTAATTCAATGGATACAAGATTCATACCTTTGTTTCAATGCAATCCTTGAAATATTATTTTGTAATTAATGTTTTGTAACTTTTGTTGTATTTATGTTGTAAAAATTTGAAGAATATATTTTTCTCTCTTTTTATATTTATTTGTGTTTACGTCTGCATGGCTCTTCTGCAGATTTAATAATTTAGTTAAGGAAGGTTGAATTTTCACTGATTGTCCATTTGGTCGCTCCGGCGGTATTGTTCATGTTAAGAGTGCATTTTCATAAATTAAGTTTATTTGGGAAATTTAGGAGCAGTAAACTATTTACTATGTCAAATAATGTTATTTATTCAACTGAGGAATGAGGAAGTGAGGATATTTGAAAATCGAATGAATAATTCTCAAGAAAGTACCGGCGATTTTCATAGCTACATCTTATACGTATAATACGAGTAATTCGATCTTCGATTTACTATCATTTTACACAAATAAAGTACTCAATTCCATTATTATGGATTAAATTTAAGTCCGTTTGTCCGTTATTCATATTATTTTATTTTAGATTGGCAACAAAAATAATAAAAATCAATTTTCCTCCTTATGTATCTTTTAGACGTTATTAATTATTATCATCACAACAGAATTTTATCAACACGAGTGATTTTTAGAAATTTTAATTTACCAAATGGTTTCGCGAAAATTCAACCAAAAATCGTCGTAATAATGTTTCGGAAAAGTTCAACATCATTATTATACGCTAGTGCGAGATTACTTCATGTTCAAGTAAGTAAATCGATCTTAAAACCGAGTTATTTAACGAGAAAATTACACTCTAAAAATTCGCCGGATAAAATCGTTTCTTGCTGCAATATCGCGAGACACAAAAACTACTGTACATCCTCTGACAATCCTGACGATCAATCTAAAGAAACTACCAAACTTCAATCTGGTGTCAGCGGTAAATATAAAGTTTTCTCCGATTTCGACTCTCCTGTGATCTTAGATGTCGATGAAGAACGTAAGTTACGACTAGAGCATCCTGAATTATTCGAAGTAGAAGAACAAACAGAGAATGAATTCGTCGGATTAAATCTCGAAAGTACGTATTCATCTTGCATTGAACGCTTTACTCAATTTTATACAACCCTTCATTGAATTTCAGGAGGTGTTGAAGGTGTGTTTGATATTGAAGAATTGGTCGATGTATTGAAACGAGAAAAAGCTATTGATTTATGCGTTATAAATATACCAAATGAATATCAGTATGTTGATTATATGGTAATCGTATCTGGAAAATCATTAAAACATTTGAAAGCTATGGCGGAATTTATCAAAAAATTATACAAAAAGAAGAAATCCGAGCAAGATTATTTCCCCATCATAGAAGGCAAAAATTCAACCGATTGGATGGCCATGGATTTGGGTATGTTTATTGCTCAGAAAACCATTCCAATTTTGCAAATTTTTGTTAAAATCGCGAAAAAATTCATTTTCTTAGGCAACATAGCTTTACACTTTCAAACCAAAGAGTGCCGTTCTAAATATGACGTAGAAATGTTATGGGCGATTGGACCACAATACGACGATAAAATTAATCAAAAAGAAGACGAGTATATTACTTTACTAAAACAGCATAGTGCTTTAGCTGATCTAGAACCTTTGGACTTTCGATCACCTGAACAAAAACAATCGACAGAACCGAAGAACGAACTTACCGACGCTTTGGTGTAGAATTTATATCGAAAGCGAGAGTAAATTGCCGAAAAATGAAATTTCATCGTACGTTTAATATTATTACTACAACGATTAGTATCATTGACATCTTTGTAAGAACTAAGATTTCATCGTTTTGATTTCGTTTGAGAATATTTGTGTTAT
Organism: Maconellicoccus hirsutus; assembly: GCA_003261595.1. Taxonomy (NCBI): domain Eukaryota; kingdom Metazoa; phylum Arthropoda; class Insecta; order Hemiptera; family Pseudococcidae; genus Maconellicoccus; species Maconellicoccus hirsutus. The sequence continues at coordinate 63,484 of QBDW01005949.1, read as the reverse complement.
TTTAATATCTCGTTTATACTTTGTAATAGTTGAGAGAATAAATTTACCATTTTTGTTGAAAAAACGTGTAAAAATTTTTCGATTTCCTCATTTCAATTACCCTTTATCTATCGGACAATCTGAAAATACAATTTACATTTTAACAAATAGAAACTTTGAACTTTAAAAGTTCCTTTCTAATACGTAGTTTCACAAACTTTCCAAGGATAGCGCTACTTATTCTCCCGAATTAGGACATTTATTTCGATGCATCCATAAGTTGATAATTTTACCGAGAATATGAAATCAACAACGAAGGTCATTTGAAAGGGTTTCTACTTTTTTTATATTCATCGAATGAGGGAATTCCTTCGACATCCGGTTGAATTTCGATGGCGAAGGAATGAATATGAAATATTCCGCTGTTCATGAATCACGTACTTCCCTACACCTCATTTCGATAAGCTTAAAATATCGCTTTATCGTTCCCAGTTGAGTAATTACCAACGTCACTGATATTTATTAATAATTCAGCGAAATTAGTAAATTATGTAGTTCATCAGCATAGATTCCAACACGGTAACAAGTTGGGAATTGCACAATATCAACCGTTCACTTAAATAAACCAAAATAAAACCGACAAGTTGTTGACTTGTCACTATCAATCGATCGTTGTTGAAATCGTAATAGTTTTTAAAACATGTACGTACTTCTTAGCATGTACTATATGTTTGTAAATCTGATTTACTATTTGATGATTTGTCATTCAGCTATTCTCTAGATTTTCAGCATAATTTGATCGTGTCTTTTCGGGGAAGTAATTCCATTTAATAATTGGCTCCTGATCACGGTTCACGGTATAATTTATCGTGCATACAGAAATTTTCACAAGATTTCAGCAGCACTAAAACGATAATGTGACGCAGATCTATATCCAGTTATCCACCTCTAAATCTAATACATTATGTAGCACGTAATGTACATTATGATTACATACGTAATTTCACGATAATACGAACATGCTTTCTTCCTCTTCTAATAGGTCCAATCTACTTAATATGCTATTAAGGCATCTCAATCCATACAAATTCGATGCTTAAGGTAAAATGCATCTTTACAAGGACACGTCAAAGTTTTTTTTGGCAAATCGCTCCACCATTTTGCATGAATAATACTTACATAAGGAGAGCGATGCTTTATACTATTACGTGGTTTAGACATCTCTAGACTTTAAATCTCTTATCAAACGATAACACGTTACGCCGACCAGTAATGATCTCTTTTAAAGAAGTACAAGAAGTGAGCAAAAATAAAAACCGTCGTGGCAGCATTCAAATGGAAAATTTTCATATTCTACAAACCGCTTATTCGTCATTTTCCTTCCCACGACGAAGCAATTGAATCCCACATTTCTATAAATTTTGTCCTATTTATGTCCACGTGGGGCTATTCATGTAGCTTTCATGCACTTCATTTTCACTAGTTAGTTACCCGCATTATCAATTCATCACACATCGATCGTCGATGTACCACGAACAACCCACGAGGTCACTATATCAAACTCAATAACAGGAAAAAACAACACAGACTACTTTATAATACATTATATTGATAATATAATGATAAACGCAACAAAACTAATATTACCATAAGATCACACAATTTATCACTTATCGTCGTTAAAATTCTGTATATATCTCGAATCGAAAAACCATCTTTCATCGTTCCATAATTGAGTAATCTCTCCGAAAGAAAAAAAAATTGAAAAACATTAACACGTACAAAAATACACGTTCGTTTACATATTAATACTCGAGAAAAACTATAAAAATAATATAAAAAATACACCGAAAAAGTATATATATATGTAAATAAATGAAATAATACATATGTAATATATTATCGACAGGCGGCAAACACCCACGCAGAGTGGTTACGTGCGATGACTCCTAAATTCTATAAACGTCCTAGAAAATCGAATAACTCGAAAAAAGAAACACATTAAAAAAAATTAATAACGCTACTTTCTTAAAAAAAAAAAAAAACAGTCAACTTTATAGAGAACAAACGAAAAATTAAGGGTAACCACTCTTTCGCAAGATTCGAAAATGAAAAACGGAAAAAACCCGGAAACTTCGGTAAATGAAAAAAAGCGGCGGAAATATAACCTAAAGAAACATACGAATATACGGCTTATCTACTATTAAAACTACATAGATCAACGTCATAAACAAATAACGCGAAACAAAACAAAAAAAAAAAAGATTCAATATAAAATGATAAAACTACGTGATAATATTCCTGCATTCGATTTTGTTTTTTCCATTTAAACTATACGTGTACATTTCCATAATCTTGCGACAAACCATAAGCGCAACGACGAATCGTTACATATTCCGTTATTACTTATATGTACTTTGGAAAAAAGAAGAGAAATATTTCGCACATCATTTTCCTCGCTTTCTTACATACTGAGGTAACCGCGAGTTTGAGATCTTCGGCGACTGATGAGATACGCCACCAAAACGGCGATAACCAATAAGGCTAAAATACATCCAACTACCACCGGTACAATGTCGGCGGTATGCGGTGGTGGAACTCCGTTGCAATCTTTAACTGTAAAAAAGAAATATATATAATTGTAGGTGTACATTGTACTAGTTTATTTATAGCTTAGGTAGGTAGGTAGGTAGGGAGGGAGGGAGGTATGTAATATGTATGTGTACGATGCGTATATATTACACTAATTTCGCTAGAACCCCTCTCACATTGCTTCCTAATGCTCGCTACCCTTCGACCATGTATACCTGGACTGCTAATAGGGTAGGACCAGAATTGAAACATCGCGTTCAAGCGCGAATTCCTAGAATCGTTCTGCGCATGCGCTAAACGTGACGTGTATGCAGGTTATTGATAATGTGATACTCGGTGATACGATACTGTTGAAATTTTAAAACTTTGATCATTTTATAATGATTATGTGGTCGAAGTGTTGAAAGATGTTTGGAATTAAAATAAATTTCATATCACAGTCACAGATAATTCGGCACAAAAATGAATAAAATAACGTTCAAAATAATAATAATAACGTATAACGAACAATAATCAAGCGTTGTAAACTTCGACCATGTTGTAAATAACAGTTAAACCGCGCTTTCACTCGTACTGATACATCTGATAACGCGACTTGGCGCATGCGCAGAGCCGTTTGAAAAATTGGCCCCTGAACGTAATGTTTCACAAAGGTGTTCGCATGTAACTTACTATTAGCAGTCCATGTATACATGGTCGAAGTCGCTACCGCACAATCCTGATAAGTCGCAAAAATTACCGCAAGTTCGCGGTATTTTCGCTAATCTATGGTAATTAACCGGTAATTCATGGTAATTAACCGGTAATTCATGGTAATTTACCAGTCATTTATGGTAAAATTATCGGTAATTTACAATGATTTAACCACAGTTTGCAATAATTTACCGTCACTTTATGTATTTTACCACTGATTTACGGTAATTTACCGTTGATTTACAGTCAGTAACCAATGATGATTTACCATAAATTTGCGAGTGTGTAGAGGTCACAAAACCAATGACCCAAAGTTACAATTTTATCTGAGTTGACATGGAATGACCCACATATTCTTCGTTTAATTTTCAACAACTTCTGTCTCGAAAATTCACCTTCCAAATTACCCCACGTCCCTCAAGAACGCCCCAGCTTGTAAAAATTCAACACAGATGGCGTTAAAAACGACTCATTACTATGCAACTATCGCATCGTGAAATTTACACTGATATGAGATGAAAGCTCCGAAGGTCGAACACCTACGCTAATCTAGCTTTTCACACCTCCCCCTCCCGCCTTCTTCTCGCACACTCACTTATCTCTCGACCGTCGCGAATTACACGACGGCCATCAATTCTAGAAGAATTCTTCGATAAATTTTCCACTCCGATGAATCGTCTCGTTACATTACTTCCCTACTTGTCCACACTCGTAGCACTCGTCGTATTTCGTACCACGTCGACAACGAACTACCACATCATCCGTAGAAATTAATTTCCAACAACCGACGAACGTAAACTGTAAATTTCTGGTCGACTTCACGAAAAGCCACACAAATCACTCCAATCGCGAGTACCTCCCTCAGAGCCCGCCTCGTGTAATTCCCGCCATCGCTACGCAACAAACCCGAGTAAAATTAGATTCGCACCGTTGTTTAAAAAACTTTGGTCTTGTTATAAATACGCAATAAACAAGATCGCGATAACGAGCAAGTTCCTGTCCGATTTGAAAGCTGTCGAGGGGGCGGTTGCGACGACGCGACGCAAAATAAACACAGCTTGCTCGCGCCCTTCCTTCGTTAATTCTCGAGGCTCGACGAAGAACGCGATAAAATCATCGATAACGCTCGATTCGCGTGTAAAATACGCGTAAAATTTCCATCAAGAACACTCGGAACGATTTCGCGCTGCATGCTCTTCCTCTCGAATCACCTCGGCCGACATTCATCACTTCGACAACGATCTCCTTCTTTGGGATATAACACGAAATCCTCGCATCGAACCTAGATCGACGATCCCAAACGCAACCACCTCCCCAGCCCCAGCGATCGTTCGAACCGGTATCGAGAGAGGGTAAAGGGGGTCAATGGGGAAATCAAACGTAGCCGACGAAAACAACGGTGAACTTTGAAACTGCGCTATTTCAACGCACGTCTTCATGCCCATTTCTCGTCGCCACATTTACAAATGAAGCAAACGAAAATACTAAAAACGCAGACCATCTCCTCGAGTTCAACTTGTGCACTTTGAACCGAAGATAATTCGATAAGTCTCCGCGAACTCTTGAACACAGAAAATTCTAGAAAAATCTCGTCAAAATTTTAGATGTTTTTCCATTCGCGAAGAAAATTTCATCGTCAATTCGTCGAAAGAGTAAAATTTCACGCTTAGAACCAGTCCCCATAAGGTCATCCGGTTATCATCGAATATGTAAATATAGCGTTATTCTCGCATCAAACCTCCTCTTCCCTCTTCCGTCATCATTTCTCGTTTTCCTTCTCGTATACAACTCCTGCCAAATACCTCTCCCTCTTCGACGTGCCTCATCCCATAACACTCTCCTCATCTGCAACCACAACTACATCAAAAATGCATACGAGATGAATACATCGACCGCGAATCGTATAAATGTGTAATTGCACAAGCCACGTTGATTATCATTTCATCGTATTCGCGTCGCGGGAAAAAGGTGCGGAGGGTACTTATTTGAAATGCGAATTAGTTTACGCGGATGAAATAAACGACGACGACGCGGCGCAAAAAAAGAACTCGTTCGCTGTTTCGAGTACAACTCTCGAGCATCGGCGTATAAATTGGTCAAGGATTCGATGCTTAGTTCGAATTTAAATTTCACCTCTTCTACTCGACTTCTTCAACGCTGCCACGTCGATCAACGATTCGGTCGCGGAGATTACAAGTGCGTCGTTATCTTCCGTATTACGACGCCATTACCGAAATGGAATTTCCAATTGATTATAATATTCTTCCGTTTCGAGTACATCATCTTCGTGAAGAAAAAAAATACTCGCACACCTTTTACTGTAACGGGAGACGCGAAAATCACGTCGTTATTTTCGAGCGAATACGAATCATTTCTTGAACGTAACTCCACCAGCGGCAGTTGTCGTCGCGCTGAACATTAAATCTTCAAGAAACGGGTGTCGCCAAGTCGTTTACATAATTGATACGAGTTCGAGTGGTTTGAAAACGAGTCGACGAAAAATATTAATTTATTGCAACACTGCCGCTTCACGACATACTATTTCGTACGAATCGAATCGAATAATCGCCAGAAAGAGATTAAATTTCAAGCAAACACAAATGTGGTAGTTTGTTCGAATATAAGTTATTTGAGAACGACCGAAAATTTAATTACCAGTAAGGCACGTACAGGAAACGAATCAAACGATTCGCCCTAAAAATTCATTCGCAAACGTCTCACTAACTCGCTAGCGACCGATTCCAATGATTCACGAGTAAAATTCGCTCGTAAACGACTCATATGACTCAGTGACGAAATTCGTTCGCGAACGAATAAAACAATTCACAAATGAAACTTGTTTGCAAACGATTTAAATTGCTCGCAAATTCGTTCGCGAATGGCTCGGATGACTCGCAAATGAAATTCGTTCACAAATAATGCAATGACTCACTGGCAAAATTCGTTCGCGAACGAATAAAACAATTCACAAATGAAACTTGTTCGCAAACAATTCAAATTGCTCGCAAATTCGTTCGCGAATGGCTCGGATGACTCGCAAATGAAATTCGTTCACAAATAATGCAATGACTCACTGGCAAAATTCGTTCGCGAACGAATAAAACAATTCACAAATGAAACTTGTTCGCAAACAATTCAAATTGCTCGCAAATTCGTTCGCGAATGGCTCGGATGACTCGCAAATGAAATTCGTTCACAAATAATGCAATGACTCACTGGCAAAATTCGTTCGCGAACGAATAAATGATTAACAAATGAAATTAGTTAGCAAACGGTTCAGTAATTTGTTTGCGAATGATTCGAACGATTTACAAGTGAAACTCGTTTGCGAACGACTCGAATGATTCACTATTTGCTCGCGAATGATTCAAATGACTCGTTTGAAAAATTCGTTCGCGAAGAAACCAAACGACGCGTACGAAGCTTTTCCGCGAATGAATCAAATCATTCGAAGTTGAATTCATTCGTGAACGATTCATCAGTAAATTACGAATAATACGATTCTTTGAAACAATTTATCGCAAATGACAACGCTATTTCTTGATCGAATTCACACTAACGATTGACTTTCGCAAATAACTTCGCAACCATAAAAAACCACCGGATTGGCTTGTCCCAGCGAAATTTAGAAATTCACCCCCGTCTACTTTTTCCACTTCAAACACCCATTTTTCGCAGCATCAATATTTTCCGCCATCTGCATCACAAGGGCATCTTTATCGACAATTTCGCTGATACGAATACCCGATAAGTCGCAGCAGATTACTAATGTGTGAATAACAACTCCGAAGCGATATTATCGTTATTTTTCACGCAGCTACGTACCTCTCCGTGATAACCACAATAACGACACGAATGAGAAAAATCCGCCATTTCGAGCTAATTTCATAATTTTTCCACGTTAATTCCCCACGTTATCACGTGACACGTGGCATTACATACACACGTACGCTAAATTCATCCACCTTAGTTTCACACCTCAAAATGCATCTTCACCTCCTTCCGCTCACGCTCTCGTCACCCCGAGCTTTTTCAGCTTCGTCGCCACTCAACCATGAAACATTCCAAGATATACGAGTACACGAAACCCAGCCAAGGTTTAAAACACGCTGCTGCGATTGTTTTCGACTAATTTTTACTCCTCCCCCTCCTCTTGGCATGAAATACCGTTCGTCTCGCAGAGCTACGACATTCTAAAAAGAAAAAAACATTCTTTCCGCGAATAGGGGGGAAAAATAACGCCGATTTAAACGCCATTCAGCTGTATTTACAAAATGACCTTAAGAGGTATGCTTCAAGTACAAGGCGACTCTAGTCGAGTACACGTTGCCTATCGCTATTTCCCTCATTTCTTTCGTATAACTTCGCACATACGAGTACTTGCTTTTTAGTCACGTCGTCGCCGACAAGCAATCCAACTTAGGGGCCGCATCTTGCGAAGAGATTCCAACTGAAATGTCGCATTGCTGATACCCTTCTCGCTACTTCCCTCATCTTATCCAACTTTTCCAGCAGCCACGAACGAGGATGCATGCATTAAAAAGCAGTCGAGCACTCGGCAATGTTTCACATACACTCCGAAAGAACACCGCGCGCAGAAAGCCCACTCTCATTAAATCTCCCGAATTTAACGCATTTAATTGTGGATTTTGTTACACGTCGTGAACTCCGTGGTCGTAATTATTGCGCAGCGATGGAATAAATTTTATCTCCAGCTGTTCACATTGTCTAGTGAAATTTCAGCAATTACCATACATCGACGAGTTCGTTTCATCAAGAAAAATAATTCACGGATAGAAAATTTTTCATCGATTTAGTTCGAAACTCCGAACGTTTCCGAAGTGAAATTGGCCTCGACATTCAAAACCCCTCAAACATTCCTAACTTTTCTACGCGAATCGTAAACATAAAATTAAGCTTAATTAGAACAAAAAAACAGAAAAAACGGAACAATTATTAATTATTCAGTAAATTCGCGACCTTCACATCTTCGCGAGGTGTAGCCTATTTCGTTGGGCGAAGTAATCACTCGAATTTTCGCTAGCTTAGAACTCGTACAACGCAGCGAAGTGTCGCTGTAGGAAGTCATCGTCTCTTTTTCCGAGTCAAATAATCACATCAATTGGGGCATCGTTTTTTCCAACCCCCCCCCCCCCAACACCATGAAAATACCGCCTCGTCTAGGCTGCTTCTGTACACATTATACCATCGACCCACACGTCGATTCATGCTGGATTGTTATACAGGGCTTTACCCAATATGGCAATTTTTATCACTTCATTCGGTTTAGAGGTTAAACAAAACAAACTACAGAGAACATCCATGTCCAGGCGCTTTTTGGAATGCTTGGCACAACTTGAGAAAAATTTTTGAGACTGAAGTTGTCGAAAATCAAACAAGAAATATCTTTTATAATGAATGTTTCTTTCGTATCTCCCCGAATTACGCCACTATTTCGCCAAGTAGTCAGCAATAAGGACGAAATTCCTCTTTTGGGGCGTTTTTGGGAGGTTTGGGGCAACTTGAGAGAAAAAATTTCGAGACAAAAGTTGATGGAAATTATTTTTTGGTATTTTCTTACAATCCCGTCGTAATTTACGTGATTTCCAAAAAACTCGTTAGCATTAAAAAAAATAAAATAAAAACCAAGGTTATTACGTTGTATCAGTAGGTGGGAGGTGGAGGAGGAAAGAGACATACCGCCTGTAATTATTGACCTCTCAAAAAATGTTATTGCACCTCTCCCCCCTCATTTTGAGGCTAGTGGAAAAATATATCTACGGGCGTATAGCAAGGAATGTTCAAAATTTGACGAAATTCGGTTCGCTCGTTCTGATGTGATGAGCACATCGTTCTTCGTTATTTTTTTTTTTGAAAAATTGATATGAAATCATCGCTAACTCACGAAAAGTAGCATGCAAGGGATTCCTAGAGCGCAATATTCATACCTCAACTTATTACTGTTTAAAATTCTCGCAATGGCTGGCTATTTTTTGTCTTTTTTCAAAAAATTAAATTCTCAAGTTTGAAGTTGTTCTCAAAGTTGATGAGTGATTCCGATAGGAAATTTTACATAAAATTCAATGCATTAAACCACAGGTTTCTACCTCAAAAACTGACCGAGATATATGATTTTGAAGTTTAGATTTACTATTTTCAATTGAGAAATTGAAGAAAATTCAAAGAACGAAGAACGTTGAGAAAAACGTTCTCGTTTTTCGTTCTTCAAAAAATCATTTTTGAAGTTCTCGTTCGTTCTTTTGCATTTTTCGTTCTTGTTCGTTCTTCCTTCACTGTGTAGAACATTTAGAAAAATGGTTCTATGAGGTGGTATTGTCGTATCACGTTCATGAACAACCCGGCTTGACAGCTGCGAAGCTTTTTTTTTTGGTTATACGGGATTTCCTTCAAAGAGATAATGCTGGGATTACATCAGTTCCCCTCGAATCTGTCATTACGGCTCATTACGACGGTACCATGGTACAATGTACGAGAGTAACAGGGTTACAAATTAGGCGACAATGCGAAGACATCCCGCGTCTTACGACTTCGTTGACGTGTTAATTGACTTAATTGTACGACTGTGTTGTTGATTTTCAGAAAATTCCATATCCATCAACCATCGTTTACTTCGTATTGTACGATTTACATATAAATCATTTCTTCGTATTCCAGAGGAAAGGACGTAGAAATATTGCAAATTGAAACACAACATGGCGGGAGGGAGGGGAGAAGGGTGTGAAGGAAATCAGCTGATAATATACTATGGAAGGAAAAATCGTCAGAGCCCATTTGTCCGCACCTCGCGCAAAATAACAAATTACATTTCCTCGACGAAAAAATTCCAGTTTCTTGCGACGTGTTACGTGTTGAAACGGGACCATGAAATTTTTTATCGCCTACGGCGGCTTTCGCTTCTTCGCGGATTTCACGAAGTAGGTAAATTTCCGAGGTACGAGTAAATTAAAGCCAATTGTGCGACTGGTTTCTTCTTTCGTCTCTTCGTTATTATTCAAATAAAGCGTCGGTTATGTTGGCCGATGACGTCGACGCGGCGTTGTTATCGTTTGTTTTGTTTCGTTACGACGAAATATTTTCGCCGATGAATCGCGTATTATTTAAAACTACATATGCTTGTTGCACCTATTTTTTTTCCACGTCGGAGCGACTTGTATTATTGTTTTCGATGTAACAAGCGTTTCTCTGTTTTTTTCGCATTTTGTGTTCCTTCAAAACAACCGATGTTAAACGAGTGCGTGATTCATTGACGTGTGTGCGGTGTACGGTTATGGTAGAATGAGTTGCCAATTGGATCTACCTTCCTTTTCCTCGTCCCTCTTCGTTTTCTTCGTTTCTTGTAATTTTTTTCAAATTATACGTCGATATTTCCTCGACCAGTTCACCGGATCATGTGCTAATGACGAAAAATCCACGCAAAAATGGGAAAAAATTCGTAGCTCTAATCGTCGGGAAAAGGAAGTTGATAAGGACTCCTATCGCATGAAAAAGTCATCTCAATTACTCAATCAAATTTGCTCGATGAATCATCACGTCGTTAGTAACTCGAGCCAGCATACAATACCTCCCATTATCATTTTCTTCTCGCAGCGAGATAACTTATTCTCATTATCGCATCATTTATGATAAAACATTCGAATTTAACGCGATATGGCATCGAATACGCTGCTTTTCTTGGTTGTCCGAGTGAAAAAATAAATTACGTATCAACGTCTAAACATCGAGAATTAGTCGAAAATCGAGCACAATTTTCACCATTTCTTATCTTCTTTCTCGACTAACGAGTAATATTTGAAATTTAATCGTGTAGTCGTTAAAAAAGACCCGAATTATCGGAGAATAACAATCCCCTCGGATAAGCTATGTGGCTCTGTATCGACCCAAACGCCCTTTGTCATTTCTACACACGAATCGACGCAACGTTGTCGCCATCGTGGAAACATCATTCCAAATTTTCGACTAAATCGCGAACAATTGCGGTGACATCGAGATAAATCGTCCACCGTGATAACATTCCTACGTAATTAGTTTGAAATTCTCGGAGAACGAAACGAGCCAATCGATGCATCATTTCTTGGAAATTTTTCCACGACAAGAAACAATCGAATTGCGGCGAATCGTTTCCAACGGCAACGCTGCATATTTAAGCAGCTAAGGATGCCGATGTCGGTATCAGCGCGGCCTACGACGAGCCGCGTACTCGAAGAGGTAAATCGATGAAAAACGGTGGTTTTCATTGCGAACACGAAGTCTAGTAAATGTGACGGATATATCGAGTAAGGCGTTTTAATATTAGAAACTTACCGGTATCGAAACCATCTGATTTGGAGATTTTGTACGCCTGAAAATGCAAATCAGAAAAAACGATTTTGGCGTGATCGTCGACCGGGATTTGTCTCATGGCGTCGCACTTGTACGATTGGTTCAAAGGAGTTTCGAAAAAGTGTACTTTTTTATTCGGCTCGAAATCTAGAGAATTAAGATAAGCAAATGAAAGATCAACTTCGGGTAGTAAACGCACGAAGAAAAATCTTACGTTTGGTTTCGTTAAGAGCGACAACGAAAAGTTGGCCGGAAACATTTTCCAAAGAGTAATTGTGGTGGGTATCATCTTTCTTGAATAAAAGACTCAAAGAATTGGTTTTGTCCCAAGTGAGCTCGATTTTACCAGACTCACACAACCCATCAGCAATAGCATCTTTAGGAACGTTGAATACTCCAGAGACATTCTGTAAAGGAAACAACTAGATAAATAAATCGATAATTTAAAAAGTTAGGGACTACGCTAGATAAATACCGTTTTGTTCTGCACGTATTGGTAACTGATCGATAACTTGCCAATGACTCTGATACAAGTGACATTCGTCTTCTTATCAACTACTTTCCAATCTCCGACTTGTTGAGGAATGGGTTTTGGGGTGGTTAAAGGCGCAGGTGGTTTCGTCGTAGGCTCGACTGGTTTCGTAGTAGGCTCGACTGGTTTCGTAGTAGGCTCGACTGGTTTCGTAGTAGGCTCGACTGGTTTCGTAGTGGGATCATTTGGTTTCGTAATGGGATCAGTTGGTTTCGGAGTAGAATCAGTTGGTTTCGGAGTAGGATGAGTTGGTTTCTTAGTAGGATCAGTTGATTTCGCAATGGGATCACCGGCTTTCGTAGAAGATTCATCTGATTTCTTAGTTGGGTTTGAAGGTTCATTTGACGTGGAAGATGAAGTGATTGCGCCCTCATCACGGTTATGAGTTTCAGGCGGAGTTGAGTCATGTTGTTGAGGCGATACGGGGTTGCCCGAAGGAGGATTTGTTTCCTTATCCCCACTCTTCATCGGTTTGACTTCATCACCGTAGACGGAAGCGTGTCCTGAAACGAATCATCGATCTGTAAACATCTACGTAAGGATACCTCAACTGAACACACTCCTCAAATATTCAACCCTTCGAAACGTCACTTCGTACTTGTACTACTCTCTTCACTTCCAAATGCTCATTTTATCCCCAACCAATTCCGCAACTTTATCTATATATCATAGCTTCTACTTCGACAACGCTCCGTTATCAAAATATCAACAACGTGGTATGACACGCGTAGCAAATGTTACAAAATATACGCTACTTCGAAAGGAATACACTAAAGACATTAAACAAATGAATAACTCAACGGAGGATAATATTCGTCCAGAAATAGCCACATAGACGAATTGAAAACTCGTTATACGTCAGATGAACAACGCAACCGTAACAGTGACAATGCAACCATCGCATAATTCACATAACTTACCAAAACATAACAAAATAGCGCATATAATCCAAGCAGAACGTCGAAGCATTTTGATTATTAAAAAACTTCACTTATAAATAAACGATCAAATAAATAAAATTGACAGAAATATTAAACAAATTCAAATTTCGACAATCACGTAACACAACAACTCAGTAAGAACGACAACAACAAAGTAACTTCACTCCATTGACTTGACACTAGTACTAAAACAAAAGCCCGTCAACGGAATCAAGCAAAGAGGAAACACAAATCACGTGATTACGAGAAATTTATACAAAGAGAAAAATCTAGAAACAGAAATCAGGAAAAACCCTGAAAACCTCGATGGTTACTAGAAAATTTCATGAATTTACGGTCAATTACGGTAAATTTACAGCGTGCTCACAGATGAATAATTATTTCGAAGAAATGATAAATATCGTGAATCATAGGATATTATCGAGGCTCGATATTGATTCCTTTTTTTACTTCACTAAAATTCTGATTTAGCTAAAATAATGCTCAAACTACTTTTGATAGAAAGCTTATGTTGTAATTTCGTACACTGATTTAAGTTTCATCGAAGGATATTTTCATTGTAATGTACGAACAATTAAGGAAGTCAACTCACTTACTAGAAATGAAAATAATTCTATCCAATTCATCGTCCTCGAAAAAAAGAATTCAAATTCTCAATTTCATTACGTTATTCTTCAGTTTAGTAATACTACGTAGTAACTTTTTCAATATAGAATTCGAGTCCACGAAGTATGGTACCCATTTTATCTCATTCATTACGACATCTTCAATTAATTTTTCCTCAACTGGCACCTTAACCGATAGATGACTTCTCCACGCAGGTGTACGATTTCCTTCTATTAAATCATACTGCTAGTAAATTGGTAATTTTCAGAATCTCTCGGAAATTCTCTACGTCATACATGACCTCGTCATATCACCTGAGAATTACTCAAGTTACAAAATTAGTCATTTAACGAATGCAGAATGCAGATCAATCTACGCACAAAGATAAAAAATCTAAAAAATTTACTAATAAAAATTTAAAATACATAAATTTAAACATCACATAGGTAGTTTTGAGATCACATTCAGTACATAGGCCATCAATGGCACCTGGCTTCGTTAACGCGACACGATGAATCGTTTAAAATATTCGTCGCAGCTTAATTCGAAACAGCTAAGGAAGACTAGAATCGACTCGTGTAATTCTTTCAGCCTTTTAAAATTCGTTCGATGAATTTGCGTTGAAATACGTTTATATCTGACTTCGTTCACCATCTTATCTAATAGGTAATATAACCAATACACATTCGTCTTCGGTACAAATTGATTCCAAATGTTTCTGCAAAGCAATAAATCATCGTAAAATATACATCTTTCTTCACAAAACATCATTATACCTCGTCACATACCTCACTTCATCTCTCATCAAACGATATACTTCGAATTGAAAATCACCCTGAGCTGTGAATAGATCTGGATCTTGTCCTATATCGTTATACACGACGCAGTTATCAATGGATATCCTAGATAACGTATAATCGATTATTGTTACCTGTAAAAAAATAACGTTATTTTTATTTCATTTGCAAACAAATATATATACAACGTGGAATAAAAAAATAGTTTCATTTACTTTGACACCGCGTAATTTAACAATAAATTCTTGATCGTCGATGATATATTTGATTTTTTCTTCCTTGCACTTCGATACGAGCACATTACCCCAATGTAAATCTCGATGCTCGAACATGAACGCTCGTTCTGCTACAGCCAACGCGTACGTTACCTGCCGTAAAAATTATTCGTTCGTAACATGTACTTTTTCAAATAAAACACAAAACCGTTATCACAAATGCATCGACATAGCAAAAATGAAAAAAATAAAACAAAATCATAACGAGATACATACTTCAGAAAAAAAAAACAAAACAAAACACGCCGCAAATCAAATACCAAGCAAACGATTTACTTGACGAGTGAGAAATCTAGTCATGAAATCAATTCAACACGACGTAGAAGTTCACTCGTCGAGTACCGCGTTTTCGTACATTCTAAAACAGCCTGCATCTACTTGAAAAACAAAGCAATTCATCGAAAAGGTTCAGGAAAAGTTCTCAAATTTACCTGCGTAAACACGGACAAGGTTTGTTGGGCGTTATTAAACACAAAAGATTCGACGTCTTCACCGCCGTGACTAAGTTCTAAAATTATATACAATTGATTATCAGCGAACACTTTCGGTGAATCGTTATCTGAGCCTGTTTCGCGTTAAAACATACATTAAATTTCCCGCCGATAAAGCTCGAAATTAATCTCTACGCTTCGTTTTCGTACCTTTCACGTCGTTGTATTCGTTCCACAAATCGATCAGCCGTTTCGGATATTCACCGTAGACGCACCAACACTTTTGTAATTCAGCGAAATTAACCGCATAATAATCTCGTCTTTTTCTTAGATTGCTCAGCTCTCTGTGCGCGATTTAAAAACGAGAAAAAATTAATTAACGAGTAATATGGATAAAAATCTGCAGATGTGGCTAGATTATCTTCCGTTCGTTTCGATTCATCGCGACGAACATTATAACAGTCTCAAGGTGCTTGCGTATTTCTTTGTGAGAAAATTCCTTCGTCGCTGTCGAAAACGCCGAGTATGCTAATAATTCATCCCCTCTACCTCCTTTTCGTCGCGAAGTTTTATAGAAATATTCGCGTACTCGGCGTATTCTTTTATGCCTTTTCGCTCCATTTTCCGTCGCAATATGTGTTCTTTCGATCGAATATTTGCGCTAGGTGGTTCACGTATTTTCCCACTCCTCTTACCAGAGATAACCCTACTTGAATCGGTTTCCATTATTTTCTCGGTTATTGATTCATTTCTGGACGATATTCGCATACGCTTATCGCGGAACCCTTCGTGCTTGACAACTTACATCGATATAATCAACTCGGAGACAATTTCTTCGAATTTCTTTTGCTTCTCGCCGTTAATCAAGGTTTCGCCTTCGATTGGTATGATTTTCAAAACGGAGCACTGCGCTCGGTTACGTTTCAGCATGAATACTTCCCCATAAACGCCTTCGCCGATTTTTCTACAATTTTTCAACAACCTGCGCAACGAACACGACACATCATACGACGTCAACACTACCGAGACACCTCGGCCATACCTATCGTCAAAGCATCGCTCAAACGGCAAAGGTTCGGTTTGTTTACAATACCGCAGCACGACTTCCTTGGCGGAGAAATGATCTTGAATATCGTACCGTTCCAACGATACTTTACACGTAGTACGCGAATAATCTGAAAAATGTATATCGCTTGAATAATACTCGCGATAAGGTCGATAAACGCGATAACCTGCGAACCTCCGGCTTCGAGATCGTAACAACTTTCGATATTCTTTGATTCCGGCTGCGAGCACACGAAAGAGAAATATGATTTATCGCTCAATAATTTGCTACAACTGGTCGTATCGCGAGAACTGCCACTTGCGCCGTCACTCGTCTCCGTCGCTTCTTTGACGCCGTCGTCAATTCGTTGCCGCGATCGTCCGGATTGATTAATACACAATGAAAATCGAGCTTTAGAAGGACGATTGCATTTTTCTGCAATGCAAAAAATATATAACGAAAAACTCCTTCCAGATAATCGCTTTCGTTGGAATATCTAATCAAGGTATTTTACCTAATAACGTGTAATTCGAATTGAAAAACGTTTCGTTCGAAGCATTTTTTATCAAACCGCCGTCTTCGATTTCTATAAAAAAAAAAAATCACTAAATATAAGAAATATATTATTTTTTCGAAAAAAAAATCGCGTCTCTTAAAAGTTTTTCGATGCGAACATATTTCCGAATTGACTCTTACTTACGTTAAAAAACACGCCAAACTCGACGAATATTTCGGTGATTTTTTTCTAATTTAATCAAGAGACGCGGAATTTTGCGCGTTACCAAAATAACGCCATTTTTCCGCAAACTTTCGTCGAAATCGTAAAACATCGAGGCGAATTTTTAAACAGTAAATTAATTCTAAGGTGATTTATTTACTGGATTTTTATTCCTTTTTTTTAGTCTAGAATAGAACCAGGTTTAGTATTTACCATTTCTCATTTTTACTTTAATAATGAATTTTGCACTCGGAATTTCATTAATCACGAAAAGGGGAATATACATCTACGCAACACCAACGTAATAATAGTAAATGAGCGAGAAATCATTTTTTTCGGTTATTTTGCTTCTTTCCGGAAGTCACATGTAGCCAATAATTATTCGTTGAAGTTACCCGAATGCATAAACTTGTCAAGGTTACCTATTGTAAAATTTTTTCATTTCTTTCGAAAAAATAATTATTTTTTGATTTCAAAAAAAAATTTCACTATCAGAAATCAATTCGATGTTTCTACGAATCTAAGAATTTTTTAAAAACGAACCGATATAAATGTTTATTTTCCCAAGGGCGTTAGGAATCTGAAGGTGACCTTTGAAAAAGACGCGATTTTTCGTATTTGATGCTAGGAACAGCAAATATACGTAACTACTCATTCGTGAAATACCTTTGAACTCGACATTTTCACCAAACTGGCTGCATACCAATTCCTCGACGTTTTTCCTCCAACATCTTCCTTTGAAATCTTCTCGTTCGATCTGCGACTGGAATCCGTAATCTCGAATATTCTTCAATGTGATAAAAGACCGCCGCCATTTTTTACCAGCTGCCAAATAAATGGTGGGCCGAAGCATCGAAGATCTCTCTAAATATCGCGAATCATTCACAGAAGGTCTACCAAAATATTGACAAGGCGGGGGGATATTGTTCATGGCACAAAGCAGATTTTCCTCTTCTAAGAGGCTGTTTTCTTCATTCAACGTAGGCATCATTATCGTCTTCTTTCGACGTCTAGTGACGAGTTTTAAATGAGGGGGCATTTCTTCTTCGGGCGCTGATGGTTCTGAAGCATCGAACTGTTGAAGAATTTTTTCAAACGATTCTTTCGATTCGGAAGCTTGTAGGTATTCTTCGTTCGACCATCCTTTGAAGTTTTCTGTTTCAGAAATATCATCTGGTTGCGTAGTGACTCGCAATTGAGAAAAATTTTCCGTTATTTCGGTTGATCGGCATGATACGAAGAGGCGATTTTCTAGGCAAATTGAATCGACTAGCTTTGAATTATCTTCTATAGTACATGACTCGAATATCTCGGTCAAACGAGTCGAATTGGTTGCAGATTTATCGTCGATTAAAATTTCCTCCGAAGTGTTCGCTTTGGATTGTATTTGTTTTGATTCGTCCTCCGTTTTGTGGATTGACCTCGCTACACTCGTAGAAGTTATATCGTTTTGGCATCGTTCGCTCAACGATTCATTGGTACGAAATGAAGATGGAAATGAAACAGGAAACAGAAGACTAGAATGGGACTTCAAATCGTTATTTATGACATTAGGATCGTCTCTCAAGTCGGATTCATCAGTTTTCTCCAAAAAAGAATGTTCTTCGTGAGGAGTTGAATTCAAAACGGAACGTTTACTGTTTTCTAAACGAGACGATAAATTCAAGTTTTCATTTTCCGAATCACTACACAAGGATAACGAGGCAGACTGGTTCTCACTGCAAGATCCCTCATAACACGATTGAAAGCTGGAATCAAGGCTCCGAGATATCTTCGCTTGCGCATCTTCGTTTATAGTTGAACGCAAATCGCGAATCAAGGGTTCATTACGATTATCAGGGGATCTTCCAAGAGCGATTACACTATCGAAACTATTCGTTACACGGTAAGATGGAGAGAAAGTTTCGTCGAGTTTTTTCGAGAACTCAGCATTTTTTGAAAGTCTTTCGAGTTTCGTAACTTCGCTCTTTGAAGTAGACGATTTAGAACCAGGAGTAGACACGACACGTGGATTGAAACTTAGAAAACTTTCGCAATTGTTTTTCGCTTCGTCGTCCGAGTTGAATATTTCGATGATACTTCGACTAGTATGTAATCGTTCGGTATGCCCACGAACGCGTGGAAAAAAATTGTTTTTGTTTTCCAACGAATCATCAGTTTCCCAAGCGTTTTCATTGGCGTTGCTTCCATCAAAAAAGAATAACTTTTTTCTAGTTTTTGTTTGTCCTTGATTTTTATTAACATTGTTTTTGTAGAATAAATCAGAACTTCCTTCCACAAAAATGGTGGGTTTTTTGAAAACGCTTTTTTCTCGTTTACACAGAATCGTCTTTCGAGGATAAATATCATCTGTACTGCTACTGCGATTCAAATTACCCAACGGAGATTTGATTAGCTGACTAGATCGTCTATTTAAAACTTTGGTATCTGCTTCGATTGGAATGAAACTTGATTTCGGATTTCGTTTCGGTTTAGGTTTTTTTTTTTTTAATGTGTTTCGTTTGTTGCAATCGACTAACGCTGCAAAGTAAAAATGTAATATAAATATAAAGGTCTTGATGAACGTTGTTTGGGACATTTCTAGTAACTCACGATTTTTAGCTGGACTAAGATCGTAAATGGTTAACCCTCCAAGACCATTATCGGAATCAGAGTTACTCATATATAACCGCGAACTACATTTTAATGTGTTTTCTTTGCCATTTCTTGAATTTTTCGTTCTTACTTTCCTATTAAAAAAAAAAAAGGTGACCTAATAAGAAAACTACCTCATACTATTTTAAATTATAACAACTGATTTCGGCGCAAAGCATCATCATGCGTTTAAAAATTCATTTACCTAGATTTAGTACGCGTTGGTACTGTAGATTTTTTACGATACGAACATGAATAATTTTGAATACTTTTTAACGTCGAAATCTTGGGGTTACCGGGATGATAACTTCTGTGTCTAACTACGCCTTTCTTAACGGTAGATTTCTTCACTGGTAACGGTTGCCTTTTCACTTCATCTTCGACTAACTTGTCAAAAATATCGTCTGTGTCTTTGAATATCAAATTTAAAGCACTAGGACGATAGCTTGAAAAACGATTTCGCTTGCCTTGATATGTTTTTATAGCACTACCGAACATCGACCTCTCCATGGAAATTTAAATTATAAAATAATTAATACGACACACACATAAATAGAACGATTTCATTTCAACGTTAACGTAATTAATTCGTAAAAATGAACCAATTTGGAAAATTATAATTTGTAGAAGTCACCCATACACCTACCAAAATGAAACAATTATTGTACGTAACTAATTCAAACTCGAAAAATGCTGAATCTGATAATTTTTTTCGTAATTTCTAGCCATTTTGAATTTTCAGTGTTGATTTTGTAAAAATCAAAATCGACTTTTGGATTTTTAACAATTTTTCTTTCCATTTGTGATTCGGGAGTTTGACATAATATACGTTACATAGATTTTATTTTGCTTTTCACTTGTTTTATCATTAAACGCGAAAAATTCATTTTGAAAAATAATTTTTTTATGCGTGAAATTGATTCTAATATTTTTTAATTTTATTACTAAGAATAAAATTCTGGCAAAAATATTAAAAAATCTCATAATAAAGAAAGGTCATAAAAAATCTTCTTACTTCTTGCCTTCTTGTTCTTGGTTACGTTGACATTAAATTTTTACGAGGTTGGTAACACCTAATGATGATGCCGGACGTCAGCCCTAAAACAGTTCACGTTTTCTTTTCACGTTTTCAGCCTAAAATTTTAACATTACCGCTGTAAAGTGGTTTAATTTAAAGAATTTAGTTTAATTTCATCTCGGAAAAATCTCAAATATTCAAGATGGTAAGTTTTTAAACAATAATCCTTTAATAATTTGTCATTATTAATCAATATCCAACACTTTCAGTCCTTGGTTATACCAGAAAAATTTCAACACATCCTTCGTATCATGAATACGAATATCGATGGTAAAATTAAGATTATGTTTGCATTGACTGCTATCAAAGGTATTGGTAGACGATTTTCCAACGTTGTACTTAAAAAAGCTGATGTCGATTTGGATAAGAGAGCCGGTGAATGCTCCGATGAAGAGGTAAGTTGAGTGATGTCATAGAATTATTGCTGTGGATTAATAGTTGTAATGCACAATCAACGGTCGTCTCATTTTAGTAATGTACACGATTGGTAGTTTGTGCGATATAAACTGACTGAAATGATAAACGTGTTTTTGTGCTTTACAAGAACACATGTCAGTTGAGTCTCACAGATTTGATGGTTGTTTTGTTTATTATGTCGATTGAATTGTTTATCGTTTTTACGAAGTTGGAAATATATTAGAACGATGTTTTCAGGTTGAAAAAATCATCACCATCATGACTAATCCTCGCCAATTTAAAATTCCCGATTGGTTTTTGAATAGGCAGAAGGACATAGTCGACGGAAAATATTTGCAAGTACGTTTCGATGTACATGAGCATAGTGGACTTCATATTAAAAATTGAATAATTTCTTCCTTTTACAGTTGGCTTCTTCAAATTTAGACAGTAAAATCCGTGAAGATTTGGAACGATTGAAGAAAATTAAAGCTCATAGAGGTCTTCGTCATTATTGGGGGTAAGCTTTTGAAATTACTAATTTGTTGGAGGTGATGATTAATCGGATTAATCGTGAAACGTATTTGTTTCAGTTTGAGAGTACGTGGTCAACACACGAAAACTACTGGTCGTCGTGGTAGAACTGTTGGTGTATCGAAAAAGAAGTAAACTATGTAATTTTGGATTTCCAAATAAATTTTATATTTGTTCATTTTCGTTTTCTATTCGTTAATTTTGTTTCTTTCTCTTCGTAATTCGTGAGTATCATCAAGTTGCATGTGCGACAACGGAAGCTTCGTGAAATGAAAATTTCAGTTTTTTTGAAATGAGGAAAATACGAAAATAGAATTATTTGAAAAATTGTAAAAAAATTAAAAATTGATTATTCAAAAATTTATAAAACTTGCTGAAGCTGTACACAGCACTCCTTCATGGTAATACGGAGGAAATGTCAACTAAACGTTTTTCCTGGCTCTAATACCATATTTAATACAGAACTATTGTTTTGAAACAAATAATTGAGTAATTGAATATAATTATGTTGTTAAAATTTGTATTATAGTAGGATTATTATGGTTATTTTCTTGCATTTGGTAAAAGTTTAAATTCGCGGACGTCTTCTTTATATCCACGAAACAACCGCGTTCTTCCTAATGGTGTAATTATCATGTTGTTTTCTATCTCATTCTTCAATACACAGTTTTCAAAGGCAAAAAAGATCGTTTATTATCAGTTATTTTGTTTATGTCGGAAGACTTTTTAAGAAAAAAACATAGTTACTTTTCATCTGTTTAATAACACAAGTGTTAATCATCCACTGTATACTTAATGCAATTACATTCGAACAAAACGTTCACCGCGCTCGTCTCATAAGGTTTGTGTTTCTGTTTGCTCCGTCTTGTCGCTAAGCAGTATTTTCGTTTTAAGTCAACTATCGCTGCCGTTTATTACGTTATTTCACTCGTTTATAATTATTTTAACCCTCAAGTGTCTCGAATAAAGGTTATTCGAACGAATTCTTCGTATTATTCGGTATTGAAATCTTATCAGTTTACCGATTATGAAGCGATATTTTGAACGCGTTGTACCGTATTTCACCACTCGTCTGTAATGTGCACATCTACCTATTATGTAAAATTTTATATTGCTTGTTACAGTTGACCACTATTTTACAATGCGAAATATTGATGTCGACTGCTGATAAGGAATGCAGAATGACGAGTTACAACGCGTATTTAATATAAGTGAGCTGCCAATATCAAATCATCGGTAAGTCATCGTGTAGGAAATTTGTACATTACGCTTTTTCTTCATGATAATTTTTATCGTTTAGGTACAATGGGTTCGTATTACCAAATACCGATGAAAAACATACCGTCAAAGCGAAAAAGCCATCTCCGAAACCAAAGAAACACGTCGGACCTGATATGGTGACATCGTCTGATAAACCGGTCGTCAAACGTAAACCGCGAGTTAAAGGCTGCGTTAAAGGTCGAGATTCAGTGATCGTTAACGGCATCAACGCTACCAACAACCAATTACCAAACCAAAAAGAATTCAATTCGTTGACAGACAAATACCGTTGCAATAATTTGAACAATTTCAATAGAACTTTCGACTCGACGGATGTGAATTCGGTCGAATCCATCAGCAGTATTTTATCGTCGCTGAGTAAAGACATAAATTCTAATTCAAATAATCGCTTACGATTGGCGAATCCGTTGAAATACACTGAAGTGAATCATGCACGAAATTCCGATGCAGGCGGTAGCGGTTATACCAAAAATTTCGCTCTTTTTAGTACCGAAGGTGAACTGAAATCGAAAACCTGTCATGTAAATAATTTCTCCGCTTTGAAATTCAATAACAACACAGCCACTGCGTCACTCACAAAATGTAAGCTAGCCGAAATACGCAAAAAAGACGAAGAGTTACCTGTTTACTCGCCGGAAATTTCATCCGTTAAAACCATTTTACCAAATAACCAATTCGATGGCAAAACCGATGTCAGATTCGTCGATAGAAATAAACTTGACAAAGAACCAGATAAAAAAATCGCCGAATTGAATAGCAATAAAATATACGAAAATAAATTGTTCCTTCGTGCTAAAAAACGTAAACAAAATACGAGTAAATGGCAAATGGACAATGGTACTCGTCACGAAGCCCTGCAAAGGATACGAAGTTCTGTCGAATTACACGAAAATCTGCGTAATGATCTCTTTCCTTTAAGTAGGTTCTTTAAATATTAGTCTTCATTAATTTATCGTCGTTTAGTATCGTAAGTATACGTGAAATTGTAATTTTTCAGATGTAGGTGAAACTGTATTCGAAAAATCGGACAGCGATTCTTCCGAAGAACACAACAGTACTTTTCAAAACAACTGGTTCCATAGCATGGCCGAGATCGAATTCGACGACGTAAAAAGGAGTTTTCGATTAGGCCAATTATATAACGAGTTACGTCGTCAGTGGTATCAAATAAAACAAAATAAATGCGACGCGCCTATATTCACAGAAAAATTTATGAAATCTTTGATCGAAGCTGCTCGCACTCGACCGTTGGACGCGATACATTGCTTAGAAGAGCAAGATAAAATACAAACCGCACCGTAAGTTTTTCTTTCGTTTTTTCGACCATTTTGCGCATCTTCGAAGGCATTTAACGAGATTTTTTTCACGTTTTCCATGTTCGACAGGTCGGAACCGTTGATTTTGGCGAAGAAAAAGTGCGCCATCGAGAGTTGTAAAAATGTTTGTTTACCTTGTACGCCGACTTGCGTTCGTCATGTTTTGTATTGCGAAAAACAAACGCTATTTGAGCAATGTCGTGTGCGCGAATCCAATGATATGCAATGCGATAGACCGGTATTAAATATTAAATACCATTATCCTGTTTGCTCCGTGCATTCGAAGCCTGATTTTGTAAGTTTCGGCGGTCGTTTATTTAACACACCTGGTAATCTGTGTGAAAGTGTAGCAGCATAAAAACTGATTCTTTATTTTGGTAACTTAGGTGTTACCTGATTTTTCGCGCGAAGATATCAAATACGAAGACGTACGCAATAAGAACACCTGCTCGACGTCAGACATTTATAAGATAGATTTCGACGTTTCCTGCGCGAAGGCATCGACAACGGTGACGGTCGCTTCCAAACCACCACAAACGTCTTCCAAATTCGACGCGACCAAGAAAAAGAATCACGCTACAAATGGCGGCGTAGTTCGCAAGACCACCCCAATAATTAGGACCGTTCAACAATGCACCACAACCACCGAAAAACCTCCACAATCGCAACCGCATCACCAACCTCAGCAAGTGTTACATCAGCCATCGCAACAAGACAAATTGGAAAAAAAATACGAAAAACCGGAAGTGAAGTATACGAAAAACGGCGAGCTCGAACAACGTAAACTGGTCGTCGATAATGCGCAAGTATTAATCAAAGAAGTCAAGGGTAATCAGGCGACAAATGAGAATCAGAATCTGCTACGAGATTGGGTGCATTTATCTGATAATCAACTGGTCGACGCGAAAACATTGGAGAACACGCTACAGAACGAGTTCGTGAATGGGTTCGATATAAATTCGTCTACGATACAAAGTCAAATTCAAGATATCATTAATTCCGAAACGTCGCTGTCACCCGATATGCTGATGGGATCTCACGAAATCCCCAATTACATTCAAGTGGAAGGTTAGTATTGAGTTCGATAATTATACGAAAGATTTTCAAATTCTATCGAAAATTGATACAAATTTCTTTTTTTTTTCTTTTGCAGAAATGATCGAAGAAGTCGAAATTACCGACGAAGGCGAGTTAAATAATCAAGAATTAGTCCACAGCGAAGATCTTAACGCCGTTTTAAAACAGCTACCTCCCGAAGCGTTCAACGAATTGTTTTCCGGTACGTGGGAGTAATAAGGCGATTCTTAGACATCCGCCGTTGCGCGTTCGATGAATTAATATTTTTAAATCGTCCGCGACGATATTGCAGATAAAAACGACGCGAGTTGGGGCGAAACTCAAGCATTGGAAAGAGTTATGGAAGAAATGGATGTTCGAAAATGTCCGCTCATTGATCCGTCTCTGTTGCTAGAAGATATCGAACCTTCGTACGAAAATTATTCGAATAATTTCGACGGCAATACATTGGCCGAAAATGTAGAAAGTAGATTCGACGATTTAACCCCGGAGAATTGTAGTCAGTCACGGTCCTAACATATCGTTTTTCGTTTTGTTTCCAAATAAAAGAACGTCGTTTTATATTTTAAAATTGTTAATACGCTTTTATATTTTTTTGTATGTATTTTTATTTATCATTTAACCATAGAGAACTTGTCTCTTTTTTCTCAGTTAGAAGGTAAATTAGAACTTCGGACACTGTGTTATGTTATATGTGGTTGAAGGATGTGTATATTTTTTGTCGTCTTTTTATTATTTCTTTCCTATATGTATCTACTTTTTTTTTTTTGGTTTTTTCCTTTTCAAATAATAGAAACGCTACGTAGAATTTATCGTAAGGGTTTAACAGTGTTTGTTGTTATGTTTGCCATTTTATTGGTTAATATTCCTAATAGCTAAGTCAACATTTTTGCAACGAGTTCAATTATCTACTACGTGTGCGTTGTTTTAACATTGACCTGAAAATGAAGTTTTTTTTCGCCTTTGTTGTGTACTTTTTTTTTAGTATTAACGTCGCCGAAAATTTTCACATCTTAGAGGGTTCTTTTTTTCGAAATTATTTTTCAAAACGAATGAATTTATATTATTTTTCATGTCAAAATAAACGATAATACTTGTACTACTTATGAGGTGTTGTGATTTTTTTGTATTTTGTTCTCTTTGCGCGCAGCAACAAAGGATTTGCGGACCCTGAAATTTTGATTGTTTCCAGCTTCATTTCCGAGTCCCTCATTTTTAAACTAATTTCGTAAGTGATTTTTTAAAGATGCTGGTAGTGAATGCACTTGATAAATGAAAATTCCGTTCTCACCAACATTTTTGTATCCGCCGAAAGAAAATCTAATATTTATCGAGTCTGCTACAAACAGTGGAATGTTGCTGTCCATTATTCGTAAACTAAAATTAAAATTGCAGAAGTACACGGTTCAAATTACTCTCTCAAATTGAAAACCGAAAGCAACGGAAAACAATAATTATTTACGAACGAATACGAAAAAATAACAAATGCAATAATTGCATGCGCTACGTTTGAACGTAATTCTATTTAAAATGATTTGTGTCGAGTGAAATTAATTTTCTATAATCACAAATTACTATTCAGAGCAGAAATTTTTAAAACTGCAAAAATTAAAAATATTGAAAAAAGTTACGCGTCTCGTTGACGCGGTGCGAGTGGTTCGTTGACGCGGTGCGAGTGGTCCGTTGTCGCGGTGGGCTGTTGTCGCGGTGGGCTGTTGGCAAGTTGCCATCTTACAAAATGAATTGTCTAAGTATCTAATATCTGTGAAGTAATTTTTATTTTTTATGCCATATTCCCGCCAAATTTTATTGCAACAGGGAAAAGATGATAAAGTGATAAAACATTGTTACAAATATGTAAAATTAAATAATTTTACTTGTTCCTTACTCTTGTTAATGGTTCCTTTTGATTCGAATACGTTTTAATAAGTTTTTTAGTATCCCTTCACGCTTCCCTCGTCTCCTGCTTTGAGTTTCGAAAAAAATGTAAGTCATAATTTTAGTTATTCAACTGTTTTTATGAAAAACTTTGTAGGTCCTCGTATTTTTTTAAAATAATTTCCGTAGAACATCAGAATATCAAAAGATGAGCTATATTTTGATAATAATTTTGTAAAAATCCTATCGCTTTGATGGAAACCGTGACATCTTGATCATGTCATTTTCCATAACTGTATTATTATTAAAAAGAATTAATTTGTCTTTAGTTTTACCATGAATTTCGAAGTCAAGAAAGATAAAGTCCAGGTGGACAGTTCTTTATCCTCCGAATATCCTTTCCATGTGCAACTGTATACGTACCCGCCGCGCATACAAATTAATCTGAAAGAATTTGAAGATTATGCCATGGAAAGATTACGCGGTAAATCATATTGAAGAAAGTTCATTATAATTATAGAAGTGACGAAAATTAACTCGACAATTTTTGTAGTATTGCGAGTTTTAGAAATGGTAAATTTGAAAGGACTCGCTAAAAATAATGACGAGTACAAAAAAGCTGTAAAAGAAGAATTGCATCGACAAGGATTAAAAAGATTCAACTCTTTGGTTAGATGATTCATTATTTCGTGGTAACCATCAACTAATCTGTCGTGACATCTCGAAATTTTCGATTTTGTTATAGATCCAAGCACTGAAAATAAACGGCGTTGAGGATTACGAGACGCGAAGGATCGATCACATTTCTCATTACGTTTTACGTTTCATTTATTGTCAAAGTGAAGAATGCAGAAAATGGTTTATAGCTCGAGAATGCGAATTATTTCAACTCCGGTGGTCTTATTTAACCAACTATGAAAGACAAAAGGTTGTTGAATGTAGTGATTTAAATTGTAAACCTGTAAGTTTTTTCATTGCAAGTCGCGAAATAATCAATTTTATCGTAAAAATTATGAAGAATTTAATTATGACCTTTTTTTTTAGTTAGACGAAGAAACTTGCAGAGAAATGAGTAAAATGAGTGGTGGATTAATACAACCAGGTACCGCTGATTATTATTGCGTTCAGTGGACTTATGTGTTAGAGCTGATTCGTACTCGAAAAGTATTTTTGGAACGTGGAAGAGCTTATATTACCGCTAATCATTTAATATCCGTTCTTGTATCCAAATTTCGATCTCAACTGTCCCACAGTTTGGTGGTAATTAGAGAATGATTCAATTTATGGAACTTAGCTCTGATGAATATTTTTTGATTACGTCTTTCCTTTTAATTACAGCTCATGTCGCATAAACTAACATTCATCCAATCGGACGAAAGACTTAAACGTTTCATGAATTTACACAACACTGATACCGGTAAAAAATACACTGTCAATAGTAACGACAGACACGTAACTTTGCAAAGTTTAGACTCGGTATGTATCTCGTCACATTTATTTAGCAATATTGGATACATGGATAGTTCACTTCTTTACTTTTCCATTGTCTTCTAGCTTTCCAAAACGTCTTTCCCATTATGCATGAAACAACTTCATTCGGCATTAAAAACGCATCACCATTTGCGACATTTTGGACGACAAGAGTTCTCGTTATTTCTTAAAGGTATAGGGTTATCCTTAGAAGATGCTATAATATTTTGGAGAACAGAATTCACAAAGAAAATAGATTCCGATCAGGTAACGCAAAAATTCATCTCAGAATTTTGAATTTTCTTCTCGTATTAATTTCAGTGTTTATTCGCAGTTTGAAAAAAAATACGCTTATAATATCCGTCACAACTACGGCAAAGAAGGTAAAAGAGCCAATTACACGCCGTACAGTTGTGGTAAAATCATAGCTAGCAGCGTAGGGCCTGGCGAATACCATGGATGCCCCTTTAAACATAATGATGTCTCAAGTTTACGACAGACGTTCGCTTCTTTACAAATTACTTCTGCAGGTGAGATTTTTTGTCGTAATGACGAGTTCCGCAGAAGTTCCTGCGAAATCAGCTTGATATCACTAATTGTTTTCAGGTTCGGAGGAAATATTACAATACGTAAATATGCGCCAGTACCAACTAGCTTGCGCCAAATTCTTCGAGGTAACTCATAGTGCTCCGATTTTAACCGGTGTCAATCATCCAAATCAATATTTCGAAGAAAGTCAAAAAATCCTCAGCAGTAGTACTCCAAGCACTTCAGTTTTGAAACATAAATCAGCTCAGCTGCCTCCAACGCCTGCGAAAAAATCTAAGGAAGCGTAGAAAATTTCTCCAAAACGTTATTATCAAGTTGAATCGATGTTCCGACTTATTTTAGTTTTTAAATTGATGATCACGAAATGTGTTAATCGCACCGAAAAGAATGTTTTAATTGTAAATAAAAAGTTTCTATTTTTTTTGTTCCGCGATTCTATCATTTTAGAATAATTAAATTTGTCGTTTCTAAATATGTCACACGAGTTGAATACGTTTTCTTGCGATTATTTAACGCAAAATACTGGAAAGTCATTGTTTTTTATTTTGCCATTGGTTAATGAGATAAATTAGGTGAAATATTTTACCAACTGTATGGTTCTTGGGATTGTTTTTTTTGTAATGTTTTTTTTATCGAATCACGATAAAATTTTCTATAAGATGTCCCGTAATTGAAATTTTGTAAAAAAATATAATAATGAAAATACCATTAAAATTTAAAATGTTTCGATTGCAATTATGAAGAAACGCGCTTCAATCTTCGAAACCAAGTCGAATAATTTTTCTTCGAAGCTGTGGAATTTTTTAATAGCGCTAATAGACCACTAGACGATATAATTAATTCCTTAAAATTCGTAGCTATAATGCATCACGATGAAAAACAATACAATTCTCCCAAGATACCGCGGAAATGTTTTAAATGTACACGCGTATTTCCCGCTTGATTGAGTCTTTCACTTCATTCATTGGAAAAAATTTTTGAAGGACATTGCGTATAATTTTCCATCATCTTTCCAATCCTGGTCGTTGGTTGCCCGTTACATTTATCTTTAAGAATAGCATGAGACTCGGTAGTATGTGGCGCGTGCCGCATATGGTTCCGCTCCGATGAAGCAAACAATCAAGTCTCCCAGAATCTCCCTTTAATTTTATTCAAAATCTTTTTCACCGTAACTGTTTACTTTCAGTTTATTTCTGCTCGATCCCGCGAAATGTAAATTTACGCGCGTTCGAAATGAAAATTTTCGGAGTGTGATGTTTAAAACCGAAATTCGCGTGTGCTTGTGGATAAAATTTTCTAGTGATAGAAAACCTAAAAGCTGTTCAGTCAGCCACTGAGGTAAGCACATTTCTCGCTGAAAGTGAATTTTTCATTAATTAGGAATTTTAATAATTTTTTCATCATTAAAAATAGTGGTAGATGGTAGAGATGGGTGATCACGTGCGTGAGATGCACTTTTTTCTCGTGCTTGGTCCGAGGATACCCCCGAGAATTTTGTTTTACAATTCATATTTTGCTTGACGAAATGATAATTTAGGCAAACATTTTATTTGCTCAATGAGCTAATAAAGAAATTGTCTATCGGAGTTCTATATAAATAGAAATTGCTGTCCTGTTTAAGAAAAGTGTTGGAATTGAGTTGTTTTGAACTTATAAGTGTAACCTTTGAATGGAATCATTCTATGATTTGTTTCGTACATCGAATTATACATATTTGCGAGTTTGAAAGCTCTTCGAATCGAACACTTTCGATAAGTGAGAACTCTTTTCATGCCTTTTTTCACCTCAACGCAACGAAATTACGATCACCGAAATACAAAATAGGTATCGATGAGTACAATTTGTCAAATATCAGCATCACACTATAGTTGTGCTTTATTTGCTTATAAAAAGAAGTTCATACTTAGTATAGTGGATAAACGTTATGAAGTGGTGAGTGTTCAATTTGGCATGACCGCAGAGCGCACACTTCGTAATGAGTTATGAAGTTATAAGATCAGGAGGAGAAATGCATTCAGTTATTCAGCTTTCTCCTTATAAGTATATTATCAATTTAATACCGGTAATATACTCGTATTTGCTTTTCATTACTTATACTTAGATTATAATTCATGACAGTACAGAGGATACTAATCTTCTCTTCAATTCTCGAAAATTCCCAGTGAAAGTCAATAGGTATAGACAATTTCAACACTTCCGATCGAAGAAAAAATTCGTAAAAAATCACCCCTAACAAAAATTGAAGATTTTAATGTTCTTCGCGATTACGCCACGCATCGTTAAGCGAGCCAGTGAACGTCAATTTTCACCACAGCTGATAATCTTTGAATAAAATTACTTTTTTCCTGCGAATTAGAAGATTAAATCGTTAAATTTCATCACTTAACGAATCGTCACTCGTATACCATTGATAATGAAACATTTAAAATGCTCGTTATGATATTCGTCAAACTCAAGGCTGCTGTAGAAAATACGCGAAAAATAAAAACAAACGTTAACTTCTAGGGAAAGTGATAATGTGATTTCTAGGCGTGATTCCGTCCCTGGCATCATCGTCGTATACGAGTCGAAAAAAATCATTCAGTTTAGTATCTGTGGTTTAGAAATCTTTCGAACTTCCTCTCGATAATGATTTAACCAAAGCCGCTTCATCTTATGTAATTAAAAACGAAGAAGAAAACGCGAAAAACAATAAAATTATTCTCGGCTATCTTCACCATCTACTATGCAATTTCCGAACATGTTAAACCTCTCGATACTCGTTGAGCAGCCTTGTAACATTTTCAAATATGCAGAAATATATTATCGTAATAAAATGCAACGATAACCATCACCTATGAACGGTTTCGTTGATAAATTATACTTAATCATATCGGTTGTGCTTTGTAGGCGTTGACAAGGAGCATGGTGCAATGCGAAGCGTACTTCGGCTGTATGCCGTCTTAAAGACA
Source organism: Maconellicoccus hirsutus (assembly GCA_003261595.1). Lineage (NCBI taxonomy): Eukaryota > Metazoa > Arthropoda > Insecta > Hemiptera > Pseudococcidae > Maconellicoccus > Maconellicoccus hirsutus. The sequence goes on along the minus strand of QBDW01005949.1, from coordinate 31,371 downwards.
CTTTTTGCAGCACTTCTTTTGTTCGTGCTGCAATTTGAGCTTATGCATACGGCATCATTATGCCCGCAAGATACCATCATTCAACCTTGCAAATGTTCCGAGCGATCGAACGAGCTGCAAATATGGTCCGTTAATGTTTCCAATGTTCTATGTTATTTCGCATCTGCAATTCTGTGGTACATTTTTCGGCAACTTCGTTCATGTTGCAGGTGCAGCTATGGTGACTTGAATTCGATATCGAATGCGTTTAGATCTATAAGCCAATTCGTCACTAAGGAAATAGATGAATTAATATTAGAAAATAATTTGTTACCTTCGTTACCTGGTCAGATGTTCTCATCGATTAAAGTACTCAGATTGATGTTACGTGAAAATGGCTTACAGCGGGTTTCCTCGAATTGGTTGGGCGGTCTGGAAACTAGTCTTCAAGAGATATACTTGGTAGAACCGGAACTAAAAACTTTTCCAGACGACAGCCTCATAACATTACCAAAATTGGAAGCGCTTACATTAAGCGCGAGTTCAATTACAAAAATGCCTGCCATATTTGGTTTATCTAGATTAAGGTAACAATTCAAATTATCAATTAAAATATATAGTAAATTCGTAACATTGCCGCGGTGCTGAAGGCAAAAACTCATATTATTGATAACCTCGCCATTGAAATTCATAAGCTGCGGTGTTGAGTTACGCGTGATTCGGTTCAATATTTTGAAAATTGATTATTAGTAATAATTATTGATTGTCGATTGGCGGAATAACTCATTTTGACCGTACCTAAACAAGTAAGCTAACTGATCTATATTACTTAGAATTTGTCTCATTTTGTTCAGATATATACAAATAGAAGCTTCTTCATTGACTGACGTTTACCCGAATAATTTCCAAGGTTTACCGTTACTCGAGCAATTACACATAACATCAGCACCGAAGATTAAACGCTTAAATGAAGATTTCATACACGACTTACCACGACTATCGATATTAAACTTCACGCAATGTGGATTATCATACATACACCCGAGAGCTTTTACTAGATTACCCGCTCTGACGGAACTTTCATTTACTGGAAATAAATTTGTAGACGCTCGTATGGTCGGTATGGCCATCAGGGATCTCCAAAATTTATCAACTTTACGATTGGATAGGAACTCGATAAATCGTCTAGAAGAGGCTACTTTCGTAGATATTCCGTCCTTGAGGAATTTATATTTAAATGATAATAAAATAGGTGTAATTTTCAGGTAATTATAACGTCTAATTTCCATTTTGAATTACTCGTACGTGTAACATTCTAATGAAGATGTATTGCAGAGCGGCATTTCATCGTTTACCACGTTTAAGATCGTTGGATCTGAGTAATAACGAAATACATATGGTACATCCAGAAAGTTTTTTACCTGCGCGTGAAAATTCCGTCGAAGAATTATGGTTGAATAATAATCGAATCGAACACGCGTTTACCATACGTTTATTACTGGATTCACTACCGAACTTGCGTCTTCTTGATATGAGCAATAATTACATGGAAGAATTGAGTTATGGTATAGTTCAAAGCCATTCGCAATTAGAAATGCTTATATTGGAGAACAACAGGATAAAACGAATTGGTCGCGAATCCTTCATCAATTTACCATCTTTGAGGGAATTGAAATTACGTAATAATTCCATATCTTATCAAATCGGCACACCATATTGGAATTTGCCAGCTTTGAAGGTAAATCTTTAAATAGGTGACGGAAAGAATTAGCCGAATTATATGGTAAGGTGATTTGATATAATGAACATTTACTATATTTATAGGGTTTGGATTTATCGATGAACAGTTTCGAACATATAGATAGATTTTTACTCAACGGTTTACCATCGTTGAGACGTTTCGACATGAGTCAAAACTCATTGAAAGCATTAGAACCAGCGTCGTTCGTCGGTAATCCGTTTCTAGAACATGTTAACATATCGAAGAACGGTCTCAATGTCTTAAGTCCTTTGACATTTGCGCATTTACAAAGACTATTCGACTTGGACGTCAGTTACAATAATCTATCTTATGTGAGTAATTTTCGAGGTTTCTCTTCAATTATGTACGTCTTACTTGGAGTGAAACGTATAAAAATAGTCGTTTTAGTCACTCCTTCTAACACATCGAAGCGGACACCAGCACAAGTGGAGTGCTAAACGTGTAAACACTAGGAAAAGATTTTTCTTTCCATAACCTAACATAATTTCTGCTCTAGTTATCACCGTCCAGTCTAGACCGGTTGCACGTTGATATAATCGCGTATACACGCCTACGCTACGATGGCTAAGATTTTTAAATTCTTTAGGCTTTGTTTACATTAGATCGTTCTCGAATTCGAATGTCAATTGTTGAAAAGACAATATGTAGTCTTGGCGTGACGGAAAATATAAAACACCTTATTTTCCATTTTGTCACTAATGAGTTTAAAAGTTAACATATTTAGGCCGATCGTTTGACAGATAAATTTTCGTATTATACAGGTCGTGTCGGGTATACCGAAGAATATCGAGTATTTATACGTAGCCGGAAATAATATCAACGTAATTCCTACTTCCGTTATGCACGAGTTTCAGTTATCAGCGTTAAAGCTTTTGGATTTATCAAGTAACACACTTTGGTATCGTTTAAGCAAATCAGAATTCCACGCAAACGTACACTTCGATAATTTTGCAAATAGGCAACAAAATTCACAAAGTACCAGCCACCAGTTTTAGTTCGCTTTGTACGCTGAGGACGCTACTGTTGAATGATAATTCGTTGCAAATGCTCGATCAGACGACTTTCGAGAACTTACCACAACTCAGAGTGCTGAATTTGGGGTATAATAAAATAATAAGCATTAATAAAGATACCTTTAAAAAGCTAAAACATTTGGTAAGACTTTAAATATGTTTCGTTTTAAACTTCTACGTTGGGATTTCAATTTGAAAGTAATTTTTACAGAGCGAATTAAATTTGAGAAGAAATCGACTGGAAGCATTCGAGCCTTCGTTGTTATCGCAGAATTCCGAATTGAAGAAATTCGACATTAGCGGAAATATTTTGACGGACATTCCATCAAATGCTTTCGCAACGAATAAGTAAGCATTGTTGCTGGATAAGGTACAATTTATGGTATAATTAATTATCGCGTACCTATTGTAGAAAAATCGAAGAGCTAAACTTATCGGAGAACTCGTTGACGGAATATCCTTCGGCTATATCGGCGATGCCATCTTTACAAATGCTAGATTTAAGTCGTAATCAAATGAGAACGTTACCAGTAAACGTGCTTCCATCTTTACCATCTCTGCGTGAAATCCACCTTTCGGGTAATAAATTACAATCGCTTAATCAAGGAATTTTCAACAAACTGCAAAACCTATTCATTCTCGATTTGGAGAACAACGAAATCGAACATATTGCTCCTCACGCTTTAAACAACCTACCCAGCTTAGTTATGGCGAAACTATCGAAAAACAAAATATCTTCCATTGCTAGTTCAGCGTTCGCTGACCTACCAGCGTTGCAAAGCGTCGAATTGCAACAAAACCAACTCAACGACGTCGCCAGCGACGCGTTCACTGCGTGCCCTAATCTATTAATGTTGAATTTAAGTAATAATTTATTGACGAGTATGGGAAAAGCTGGACTTAACGGAATAAAAACCTTGGAGGCTTTGGATTTGAGTCATAACAAGATATCGCATTTAACTGTCGACAACATCAGAGATATGAGTTTTCTGGTTTTACTCAAAGTAAGATTAACGAGCTGTCGAGTTCTTATCCACACAAATTACCAAACGATGTTCGACTTACTTTTAAATTATTTTTCAGATGGATAATAACAGATTGTGCAATATCGAAGGAACTCCTTTTGAGAAAATGTCTCGATTACGAATGCTTAGTTTGAGGGATAATAAAATGACGACTTTGACCGAGTCTACGTTTAGTAAATTACGTTCGTCCATATTATACTTCGATATAGAAGGTAAAATTAACTTTTGGTACCATTGGAAAACAGTGTTACCATCTGAAAACTGTAAAAAATTAATTTAAAGTAAAGGAACTCACCGTACACGGTATGTATTTTTGGTAATTTTATTTGAAAGGAAACCCGGTGAAATGTTCGTGTAATATGTTATGGCTACATTCGTGGTTACAACAAGACGACCAACATCATCCCGGACCGCGCTGTTCGGACGGTATTTTACTACGCGAGCATAGAATTTCGAGAAATAACTGCGAAGACGTGAACGAAATCGTTCCGGGTTGCGAATCTAGCGCTTCAGGTCTGCCACACGCGAACACGATGCATGGTACGAGGTCGAATCGAAGAAAACGCGTTATTTAATTTGACCCTCCTTTAAAAGAACACGTTTCATTTTCAGTTCTCCTGCCAACGATCACCACACCATCACCAAACACGTCTTCGGCAGCCGCTCAGGTACTACCGAGTACCAAACCAAACAGCTACTTGAAGCCTTTACCCGAAGAAACGGATTACTTCGATCCGAAATTCATCGACTACCACGAAAACAACACAAAATCTAACCCCGCGAATAATTCAATTCCTCCAGAAATCCTATCTCATTACATCCCCGGCGACACGCCAACCATTTACGCCGGTGCTCGGAAAAAACCGAACGCTACTCAGTCACCAACCGTGAATCCGAATCAAGGCACCGCTTTCACCTTCTTCGGAATGCCTATACCTTCATTGAACTTGAATAATTTTTGGAACTCCGGCAAATCTTTGGATAACAAGCAGAAAAAGGACGGCAGACGCGAACCGTGGCCGCCGTCTGAGCCGGAAATACAAAAAGACGGTTTTGTACCTTTGCTCCCGGGAGAGGGCGGATTCGTACCGATGAATATGACTACTCCGAAGAACTACACTGTGCATAGTCATCATGTATCAGGACACGCGACTATTTCCAAGGTTTCCTTGCCTACGAGTACCCAACGAGGCGAATCTATCGACGAGGATTTCTACGATAATGACCCTCCATCTAGGATTCATCGTAATGTCACCCATAACCGAGATCCGGTACTGGAAACTAATTCCAAAGGGTTCGTGCCTGTTGCTCCCACCAACAGTACTCGAATCGAGAGTCGAAGATATTCGACGACCGAAGTACCGAAAACTACTTATATTAGCGAGCCGGTGTTTTCCGGAGAAGAAGAGGATTCGTTTAAAGAACGGGTTTCCGATATTACTTCCAAGCCAGGTAAAGTTTCGTTAGTTAATTCGTATTTATATTTTTTTTCAATTAGTACACGAAAACGATATCAATTTCAGATAATGAAACGGTTGCGAAGGAGAAATCAGACAACGCGTTCCGACCATCTCCGTTGACAGAATTTTTAGTTCCAGGTGGTCAGTTATCGCCGGATTCGTTGCCGTCGACAGGGAGACCAACCATAAGTAAAGTACAATTAGTATCCGGTCCATCTCCTCAAAACGAAGACATCCACACTTCGCATTTAAGATTAGCGAAAAATACTATACAATCGACCTCAACGACCACCACAGAAATGGCAAATATGAGTAAAAACGAATCTATGAGTTGGTATTACACAAATTACAATCGATCCAATATAGAACCTTACGTGGGTCGGTTGCCGATTCAGTATTCGTCGACAGATCAAAATCTAATATCGTTACCATTATTCTTAATCAACGGATTTTTATTATTTTTTATATTCTAATGTAATATTTTGTAAATATTGTTTTTTTTAAGTCACAAATAAACGCAAGTTTTACGTTTACATAACAACTAGTACAAGTAAACAATAGATTTTATTAAAAATTTTTTTTACAAAATATTGAAAAATTCACTTACTTTGATAAGTACACACAAACATCTTATTTCACTTTAACTTCTTTTTTCTCTTCTTTTATTTCCTCTTTCTTTTCTTCAGGTTTCTTAATATCCTTCTTTTCGGCATCTCGATTCGTAAGTTTATTGTTGATGAGATTATGTAAGGCGATAATTGTCCTTATGAGAGATGTTACATAAACCACCTAAAGAGAATGACATTCGTGAAATAATACGCTTTGTAATGCAGGGAAAATTAAGGCAGTACGAAAGAGGGGGAAAGGTATATCTAATTTTTACTCACCAACATCTGATCGTTGGTTTTAACGTGCATAGATTCAACAAAATTTTGTTTACTAATATCTGGTAATAGGTTGAAAATATCTTGAAGTTGATAGAAAATCTGATGATTCATTGGCATAGAATCTTCTTCGACCTGAACAAAACGGAGCAGTAAGTAAAATCATTCATATATTATGCGAATATGCGAATGATTTACCTCAATTAAATAATTTTTTATTTCAATTATTTTTTCTTCTAAGCCTTTCAAACCATTAAGTTGACGTGTGAGTCTTTGACTTAACGAACCAACGGTAGTATCTTTGATATCTCGAAGTAAATGCTCAACTCCTACTTCTTCGGCTTCTTCGGCACCGATTTCGCTAGGCACATGAGCGAAGGTTTTGCCAGTTGGACTGCCATCCTGTTATGTTCGATTATGAGTTATTCTTTCGAGGAAGATGATTACACGATGGGAACTTACATCGTGAATTTCTTCAACCGCTCTATATGCTTCCGTAGGTAAACCGAGATCTTTAGGTTTGGCGTCAATTATGACTAATATTGAATTAGGAGTATAACGTCTGATTAATTCATTAATAGCAATATCATTTTGTTGTAATTTTGGTCCGGTGTGATACCAACCGACGATTTTTTCACGAGCTGTGTGACAAGTTAAATGAAACTAATGTAAGCATATACTGGAAAAAGGATATGCGGCGGAGATCATTACCATTAACTTTCTTGAACATTCCGTACATATTCTCCAGATAATCATGATCTAAGAACCAAACCGATTTATCTTTGTCATCTTCGTCAAAAGGAACTAAACAAAGAAGCCGACGTATGAGTAAAACACATCGAAGTGTTGGTCGCGAGCCGAAGGAGAGGTTTTGAAGTTACCTGCGAAGCTGTTCGATACATCTAGGACACCTTTACCTTTCCAGCTACCTAATAGTACACCGACAACTCGTTTTTGATTCCCTGTTTTTCCCATTCGATTGAAATGATCTACAACGCTGAGTAGTACCAGAGGATGGACGATTACTTTAGTTGCGATAATTTCTTGGACTGGCATTTTGAGCGAATTTTATCTTACTGTCTATAAATTGACAAAACACTACACTAAACTAAACAAATTATGTTAAATTGACTAAAAAATTAACTTTGAAATTTCACCTTTTATTCCGAATCCGAAGGGAAAAAATTTGTATATTTTTTGTTTGTCATTTTATTAAAATTTTCTTCGATTTATTGACTTTTTTCTTGAACGTTTCGAAGCAGCACAAAAAAACTTTGTAATAGGTATTTAAAGTAGGTAAATAACTAATATATTTCTAAAAGTAGGTAATAAAAAATAATAGCAATTTTTGAAAAACGCCGGTAAATTGGCAACACTTGAACTAAAAATGGAAAATTTTAGTTTACATGAATTTTTGCTTTTTTTCTCTAAAAAAAAATTAATTTTTTAGTGTTTTTTAATTAAATTAGTAATTACTTATTGGTAGCGGTGATACAAACGATTACAATTAACTTTAGTGAATATTATTGAGTACTTCAGGTTAGTGGGATATTGTCGTCACCAAATATAATATTTTTCATTGAACTTACTAATATTTTAAATTGGCATGTATCAGTTTTATTTTATTTTTTTACATTAATTTAACCTCGCTAGTAAGCTATTCAGCTAATTATTACGCATTTTTATGTCCGGTAAGATTGCCAATAATCTGTTTCGAATTGCGCTCGCCGAATAGAGTATTTCAATGCGTTACGTATTGCTACCAGGATATTCCGTCAACTTATCAGCGTCATGGTAGGATAATAAAAATCATCGGATTCTTCGGATATTCTTCATCATTTGTTTTTCAAACCATCAAAATAATTGAAATTGTTGAATGTTAACCCATTTGTTGAGTTTTACTTACATTCTCATCGTTTATACTGGCATTCTTACTAGCTTTTGTAGGAACATTAATCAGCGAATATTACGCATAAGCATTAGTGTTTATTTTGGTGTTTTGTTTTTCGTTGTTTTAGAAAAGTAGTTTTGATTATTAATGGCTCAGCACATCCCAAGACCTCCGTTAAGACAATATGGAGGTCAGAGTTATTCGGTAAGTTGAATGGCCAAAATGGAATTGTGTTTTTTTACATTCGTCGAAAAATTCTACGAAATATAATAGAAAAGCGACATTTTTATTTTGTAGAGTTTTCTTATCGTTAGATTAGTTTCGCGCTTTTTTTCTTTTTTAAAACGCCGCTTCCCAATTTTCATGAAATAACTTTGAACAGTATTTCACGTGTGTTCATTCCTCGATATGATTTATAGGTACAGCAAAGACCGGTTGGATATTCACCCCAGAACACGTTGGGACCTGGACCGAATATGATTCCGCGAGGTCCACAGCCGTCTTATAAACGGTCGAATGTCGATAGTCGAGGACCTCCATCGGTCCCGTCAAATAAAAGGTTGAGTTTTTTTTCTTTACGTCACCGGAATGACGTACTAATTGAATTTTTGTTCTATAGCGATTTTGGACATACCGGTGGCAGCGGAATCAGTAAAAAGAAGAAAAAGTTGGCCGATAAAATACTCCCGCAAAAAGTTCGCGATCTTGTACCCGAATCCCAAGCTTATATGGATTTATTGGCTTTTGAACGAAAATTAGATTCAACTATCATGAGAAAAAGATTAGACATACAAGTACGTCTATTTGAGTATTTTGATTTTAAAAATTGTCATAATAATTCGGTTGAAATTTTGAATCTTTAGGAAGCGTTAAAACGACCAATGAAACAGAAACGTAAATTACGTATTTTTATCTCCAATACTTTTTACCCAGCTAAAGAACCTGGCGAAGAAGGTGCCCAGGAAGAAGGTAGTGTTGCTTCTTGGGAATTGAGAGTGGAAGGCCGGTTACTCGAGGATACTAAAAATGATCCGAATAAGGTAAATTAATTTTTCACGTTTACTCGAAAAGTAATCGCGTATAGTTGAAGGAAAATTACCAATATAAAAAATCAACGCAGGTGAAACGAAAATTCTCGTCATTTTTCAAATCTCTCGTTATCGAATTGGATAAAGATTTGTACGGACCTGATAACCACCTCGTGGAATGGCATAGAACTGCTACTACCCAAGAAACGGACGGATTCCAGGTATAAGCAGATTTTGCTCGTCGTTGAAATTCGTGAATTCGTCGCGCTATAACTTTTTCTCTGAATAGGTGAAAAGACCTGGTGATAAAAATGTTCGGTGTACGATTCTGTTGTTATTGGATTATCAACCTTTGCAATTTAAATTAGATCCAAGATTAGCCAGATTATTAGGAGTACACACTCAAACCAGACCAGTGATCATTAGTGCCTTATGGCAATACATCAAGACACATAAACTACAAGTACGTGTTTCAAATTAAAAAAAAAAAAAATGTGAAATTTATTATCGTGATTTTTTCTTTACAAAATTTAGGACTCTCAGGAAAGAGAGTGTATCAATTGCGACGAATTTTTAGAACGAATATTCCAATGTCCTAGAATGAAATTCGCTGAAATACCTCAACGATTAAATTCACTGCTACATCCTCCCGATCCAATTGTCATAAATCACGTTATAAGGTGGATAATTTTGTCATTTCGATAAACCTCCTTATAAAACAAATGATCACGTTTATGTTTTGAAACCGCAGCGTCGAAGGAGTCGAACAGAAACAAACCGCATGCTACGATATTGACGTCGAAGTCGATGATACGCTGAAAGCTCAAATGAATAACTTCCTACTATCGACCGCTAGTCAGCAAGAAATTCAAAGTTTGGATAACAAAATCCACGAAACCGTTGAGACAATCAATCAGTTGAAAACGAATCGCGAATTTTTCTTAAGCTTCGCTAAAGATCCGCAGCAATTCATTAATAAATGGATAATTTCTCAAACCAGAGATCTCAAGGTAATACATATCGATGAGGTGAACTTGTATTCGTGTTATTACTCCGAAATTAATTTTTTTTCGTAGACGATGACGGACGTTGTTGGAAATCCCGAAGAAGAAAGAAGATCCGAGTTTTATTATCAACCTTGGTCGCAGGAAGCAGTTTGTAGGTATTTTTATACGAAAGTGCAACAAAAACGAGCTGAGTTGGAGCAAGCGCTGAGTATTCGGAACGCTTAAACGTGTAGTTTTTCTGTTGATAAATGCATTTTTTCCAAGTTACAAAAGTAATCGATGAGAAGGTGTGTAAATTATTGAAATTAAAAAATAAAACGAAGTCAGTCAAGGATTTATGTGTAAGTAAATGTTAGCGCTTACTTCTGGTTCGTTAATGAATAGCCAAAATCTTAATTAAAAATAACTATCGAATTAGAAAGTTAGAATTGAGTAATTATCGAATTGGTGATTTCCTCCAATTTAATAACATGTATATAAATTTCAGTTTTGACTCCTTATGTATCTTATAGTTGCATCGTGATCTTGAACAAAAGTATAAAGTATTTACATGTAAATACAGTGAATCACTTTGGTTACTTGCATTTTAAAATTAACGATAATATTACATGGGTTGACCGTAAAGATAATTATGTTTATAAAACATATTTTAAGTAAGGTTTTTAATTATAATTTGTGTATATTTTTTTAATGAATGCTTTCAAATTGGTTTTCATTTTCTGTGTTACATACGCGTGAAATTTTGTTCAAGTTGTTTATTTATATGGACAGAGACTCATTTCGTTACAACGATGAATCGTGGCAATAAACAAAACGCAAAATTTTTCGATATCAATATTATGTACAATTTCTCGTCTTGGCGATAAAGAATGAAAGTAAAAAAACATTATTATGACATCATTTTCCTTTTTCCAAGAATTTAAATGGCAAGTGCTTAAATCATTTGCATTTCACGATAAAAATACCCTTTTTTAGTGAGTCCGTGTACATGCTATGATTTACCTGAAATGATACAACTAAGTTTCTCATATTACCGACGAAACATGAATTACCAATTTTCAAAATCCAACATTACCAACCTATCATAATAGAATATCCTCAGCTTAAAATTCTACCCAAGTACCGCAAGTACCCATTATTTGATAATTTCGTGTTCAGTGCTATTACGACTAGCTGTACAAATAAGACTAAATAATTATCAAAACCGTATATTTCCACATCATAAAATCGATAATAACAAATGAACAATGAAGAAAAATATCAAATGAATAGATCATGGAAGAAAACAAACCCGATAATTTTTTATAGTTGAATAAACGGTACATAAATGCATGTAATGCGAGATCAACTATGTAACAAAAGTACCTCGGCAAACTTATTTCAATGAATACCGGTACCTTCGCGTTAATACTTCAACGTAGGTCAACGCTTAAAAAAAAGTAGAGAAAAATGGTAAATCAGTGACTTATATGTATCGTGTAATTACTCTCACTTCTTAAAAAGGTAAATTGCAAATTAAAATTATCAAATAAAAAACACATTAGAACCAACACCAAAAAAAAGGCAACTATGCGACAGTCATTTTCGAATACGCCACAGGTTTTTCTCGTTTCAGACATGCGAAGTATAACATTAATTGAAATGCGCTTAATGAAAATCCTATCAAATTCGGATACTGAAAATTGAAAAAAAATATAAACAATTTATAGACGAAAATTAATCTTGTGGTGAGCTTACCATTATGAATGTATCGTTTAGACAAACACCATAGAGATACCATAAAAATGTAACTATCGCTGTCATAGTTATCATAGGAACTGGCAGACACTCAGCATCTTTTGTTTTAATCACGTGAATCTGTAACGAGATAAAAAACTTGATATTTGTTGGTTTATCTTGGCAGAAAATTAATTAAACGAATTCGGTATAGTAGACTGTACCAACCACATTGCTTAAAGGAGCCGCACAAAAGCTTACTCCGACTAGACAACATAGGAAACCGATGCGAGATTTCAGTAAATTCCTATCTTTTTCATATTGAGAATACGTCACCAACAAAGTCAGTACAAGAAGAATAAAGAGAAGTTGTCGACGAATGATATTCTACAATGAAGATAAATCAATAGGTAATATGGTAAAAGAAAGAGGAAATTATCAGCGATATGATTATTACATACTTTAAATGGTGTATATAAGTAAAATATAGTGATATAAGACATGAACAAAGTACACCCGATCACATTTATGTAGACCAAAGTATCATTGTCAGTAAGTATACCATAATACATCCACATCGAAGATCTGCAAACAGGTTATATTTAAATTTTTGAAACCGAAAATCAACCTTTATGGAAGGTACTAACGATATAAGCCCCACAACGTAAGGAAACGAAGAATCATTTTTAGTACTTCCTTGTTTAATGTACTTTCTGCAAAGTAAACTGTAAAATAATCATTATTTCAATATCGTCATAATATCCGATCGCTTACAAAGCATTATGATTCCGACAGATCTTACCATCCAGAAAATAACTGGCACATTGTGGCGCAAAACGCTGATTTTGAGACAAAATACTGGTACCTTAGAAGTGACATACTTCATCTCACTATTCATCGACTTTCACTTGAAATTTCTACGCAACAGAAACGACGTTCTTTTTAGATAATACAAGTATAACTAAAGTTAGGATTAGAAGTTCAGTTGTCAAAATTAATACATCAGCGTTTACTAATTCAAAAACCTTCAACGAGAATTATTTACACGTAATTCTTAAAACATAAAATTACACGTAATAAATGAACATTGAACGCGAATTTGTTTACTTGATTTTGTTATCGTCATCTCGCGACGGTAAACTTGAAGTGATGATTCGGAAATGAATGTTTGAAAATGCTGCGATTAGATTTAATCGAAAATTTAAGAACACTGATTGAAAATTTGGAAAATTTAATAAATTCTAGTACTATTACAAAGTACTTAGGAACTGATTGAATTGATACTGTTGAAGGTAGTGATAACGCAATAATTTTGATAAAAAAAATACAACGGTTCTTTATGCAAGCATCTAAAAGCTGTTTTATGAGGAGCCATCGGCAGAGTGCTTGAATTTCACCGGTTACTTTTAAATTTTAGGGCGACGGAAGACAGACGAGCCAAATGAGACGGAATGTAGAGATTATTACATAAATTTAATGAAATTTTATTCATATTATGATAAACTTACTCAAGATGATTAAATATTTAATCCCCCCTTCGAAATGAAAGTTATTACTCAACTTCAATTTTCAGATCATCGCATTCAATACAGCGAATGAATTTTTTTCTGACTACATACACACACCGTAGAAATTTACATTTCTTTGATTGCTTATCAAATCATAATTTGTAGTTATGAAAGGAACGAATAATTTTACAGCTGGTGAGCCTGATGCTATTTGCAATTTTGTAATGAAATATAAAAATAAAATGTAATTAATTACCTGCTGACAGTGAACTGCTAACAAATTTTACGCAACAGTTTTGTGATAAATCCTAAAAAAATGACATTGAAGTTTCTACAGTTCGCTAATCACGTTTCTCAGAAAATTTTATGTTGTAGTACATTCAGATAAATTTAAAAAAAATCACAAAATGAACACCAAAATAGTACAAAAATAATATTATTTCGCAAAACAATCAGTACAAATTAAAAGTAATAGTTACACATTTTGAAAATAATAGAAATAATACAAACGATAAAATAATAATACATCAGTATATACCTAAGATAATTGTAGGAAAACTCAGCCGTAAAAATTCTAGTTTAAAAAACAACGATTGCAATACGCTTCACTAATCACTAATGAATAAATATCATAACATTTTTTTTGAAAAAGTCTGAATAAATAATTAAGTAAGTACGCTCACTACATTTCACATTATAATAAAATAATACATGATTCACTTTGATGACATAATTGAAGAAATATCGAATATAGATAATTGCGGAACTTCCTGGTTTGAAATTCGAGTAAATAGTGGTAACTTCTATTTTAATGTTTCCGATAATGAATAATACTTTTAGGTAAATTTCACTTCGGATATATTTTCTCAAATTTAAATTGTATCCCTTTATCGGTTATGGTACCATTTTCAGAAACTTTCATATGATTTTTGATAAATCGAAATTGTTGCAAAGCGAATTCATATAAGTCATTCTCCATTTGCCATATTTTCGATTTTTTAATTTCTTTTACAGTTTCTTCGGACGGTTCTATTTTTTTATTAGTTTTTCTTAAATATTTTCGTCGACCTATAAATAATGAAACGCAATTATAAACTTGCAAGGTGTTAAATCATACAAGAAATACTTACTAGATGCGTAGTGTTCAGAAGCACCCCTAAAAAATTCGGGCAGCGCAAATTCTAGAATTGAAATAAAACTGGGAATGTCTTCTGTAACACCCACTAAAAGATATTCCCTGACTAAGTTTCTTTTGGCTTCTTGTAAAGCCCATTCGTTTCCTGGGATCCTATTTCGGAAAATATACAATTTTTGGTACAAATTTTCATTCATAACGGAAATAATAAATTTTTTCTTGCTTACCAACAAAATGCATTTTGACCACAAAGAAAAGGTATTTGTAACCACATATTATCAGGATGACAATCTGCGTTTTTCAGTTTCACGCATTCGTCGAAAGTCTGTAAAATGAACGGAAAATTTAGTACCCAACGAAGTGAAAATTTAAATACGAGTTTATTTACTCACCACTTTGTTGCCGTGTTTTTTCCTTATCAAATGAGGTCTGTAATTGTCTCCATATCTTAAAAAATAATAATACGATATCAAACGACTCAAGGGTTTTCTTAGTATATTTATATAGACGGGGGGCTGTATTCCAAATCTGAAATTGAAGTAATAAAAATATAGTTAAACCTTCGGTAATAATTACTACAACGAGCAAAGACGTTATCTCATGCATACTTATGAAAGTCTACAAAACCAACATGACCGTGGTAAAGTGCTGGCTTCTTAACGTTCCAATTGGTAACATTATGAATGAACCTAGCCTAAAAATGATAATCAACTTTAGTAAGAACCCAATGAAAAAGTGCAATCTAGCATGCTAATTCTTACTTGATCAGCGAGTGACAGTATATGCGAATTTTTTGTAATATTCAAATGAATCACATTAAAAAAATTTTTTTTACATATATCGTAAGCAACATTAATAAAGCTGGTGGATCCTGTCTTAGGTATTCGATTGTAAATAGCAACAATGTCTCTTCTTGAACCCCAAGAATATTCCAAAGGCGTAGATTCTTTGTTCAATGACTTGTATCCCAGCACATCTTTTTTGTACAAATGTTCCAAAATGTTATCTACAAACATGTAAATTATTAACTGGAACAGCAAATTTAAACTTCATATTTCTTTACTTACCGTTTTTAGGAAAATTCGATACTCGTAATTCTAAAATAAACAGAACGATGGCACATAAGATAAAACACCCGAGAAACCACGGTTTTTTGATCATGCAACATCTTTTAAACATGGCAAATGTTTAATACTGCTCCCTTAAATTTATTACATTTTAATTCAGTGCGATTTTTCGAAATCGGCGAAAGAAATCGATATAACTGGTAAACATTGGTATTCGAAAAGTGACCACAACGTATTAAAACACATGGAAATTTCGTTACAAATTAATACTTGATTTCGTTTTTTCGTTTTTTTTTGTTTAATTCATAATTTAACGTAGCGGAAAATTGAATATACTTTGCAAATTATTTCATGTTTTCTATTCAAATTCTTCATTTTTATTTTCGTTTCTTATCAAATGATATTACTTTTGTCATTAAAAATCTATAGAGCGAAAATTCGGAGCAAAGAACTAATTGAAATCTGGAGTAATGTTTATTTCTTTCTGTTTGTAATTAGAATTTTTTAAATTTCAATTTATATTTTGAGTAGAAACTTTTTGTGCATAAAAATTCAATTTTAGTAAAATAGTTTTTTCAATAAGGTTAAATAATTATTTAATTATCAATTTTTATCCGCATCAATATGAAAAAATTGAAATTTCAATCATCTCTTCAGGTCACTTCATTCGGCTATTCCGCTACTCTCAAAAACCCCAAAATAGGATCGCACAATTGGACGTAAACAAAAAAAGTTTGTTGACCCCTAGAATAATTTAGGAAACTCCATTTTGATTTTGGGAAACAATAGATTGAATCTTTCTCATCAATTTTTTACGTTTTAATGTGCTGAGTACAGATGGACAAAGCGTGCAGCGTGCTTGTGACTAATTTTTAATTAGATCTTTAAATATGAGTAAGTATACCAATTTCAATTTCATTACAAATTTTATGTTTAAATTCGAGAATATTCACTTTGTTTGATCGCCGCTTAAATATTAGCGCGCTAATTTCGACGGTTGAATTAGTGCTGATGTAATCGTAAAACTGTTATTATTGTGAAATGCTGTGTGTGTGTTTTTTTACTTCGGTAACAAAATTTTTACCAAGTGTAAAATTGTTTATTATTATTGAAAAACTACGCGAGTAATTGTTTTTGTTTACTTTTTACATTCGAAAATTTTAATCACATGTTTTACATTTGTAAATTCATTACTATCGTCTAAAATTCGAAAACCTCGCGGCGATTTTTTTCTTACACATTGTCCTGTTACGCGGTGAATACTCCTGCGTGAAAAAATTGATTTGAGTAATTATTTTCAGCATTCCAAATATTTTGAGAGATGAAAGGAATAATGGAAGTGTTAAATTTGAAGAAAAGAGTAACGGCGGATAATAAATCAAATATGCTTCAATCGGAATCCTTATGCGATGGTGTGATTAAAATCGAGCCCGATGATGAACTCGATAAAAGAAATTGTGAAAACGAAGATTACATTACGGATTTAACTTTGAACGATAGCGTAAGATAGTTGTTCATTCATAGCGGATTATTATCATTTTGGTAATTGATTAACGAACTCATTCCTTGCACAGAGAGACGAAGAAAGTATGAGTAACGATGAATCTGAAACAATGAAGGACGAAGTGTTTGCTACCGAGATGATGGAAGACGAAGACGACGAAGTGGAAAATCCCGATTTACAGATGTTCTCTGTTGTAGTCAAAGAAGAAAATCGATCTTCTCGAGATTCTGCTAAGGTGAGAATTTTGCGTTAAAATTTCTCGTACATGTCTAATTTTCTTTTTTTGTATTCGCAGAACAACGATTCAGTCAGGGGTAGAGTGGAGATAAAATACGAAGATGACATAGAGGAAGAGGACTACGATTCCGATGATGAACTAAACGAACACTCGGAAATGGTGAATCATTCGTTGGTGTTTTTTTTCATACAATCGCGTACTTTTTTTTGTCTAAATTACGTCGGTTACTTTTTCACAGAGTATGGCGTCGAATACGGATAGATCCAGCGCCATTAGCTATGTTAACGTGAATGGCAAAATGTCGAATAGCTCCGCTGCCGGCATGCCGTTTAGGTCTTGTTTGAACGGCGATTACTTCGATTCATCTATTGTCAACTTTCAAATGGGCTCTCAAATTGAAAGAAACGCCAGTGGTAAGTGATACGCATTAATCGAACGTATTAATAAAACAATTAAAACATTTATTTTACATTTTAAAATTACAAATTACAAAGGTGTGAAAAATTATACAATGATTTAATGATTAAAATTTCGTAGTACTCGCGAATTTAATTTTGATCCCCTTGTTGATTTTTAATCGTTCGTTTGCCATTTTCTGTATCGCCATGTTGGTGTTTCAGCGTCGCACTTCCGTTTTCGGCGGTCTTCTCTTTGAATTTTTTCCTTACTCCTTTTCTAGCCCATCGCATATCATCCGAACGAGGCGTACATCCTGTTACTTTGGTTATCAGTCGTTCCAACCTGCTCCAAAAACCAACCAATTCCAAAGGATAGTTTAGCCACCCTGTCGTAATACAGTAGTACGTTTCGTGAGGTGCGATGTGATGATAACGATGCTGTCTTTGCGGTAAAATGACGTGGTATTTTTGCAAAAAAACAACACTCTTTGGAAGATCGAAATACGTATGAGACCATTTGTGAATCTGGCAAAGGAAATCCAAATTTAGTCGCGACTCGCGAAACGTAGATTTCAAGGGCTTACTTGATTCGTATAAGCGATGAAGATACCCAACAGATATAGATACAATGACCAGTTATATTCGCAGCGTATTTCATCGTACGATTTTGTGGTAAATTTCCAAAGCATATTTGCCGAAAATGGTATCAGTACTAGGAAATTGTACGCGTTCGTTTCGACAAAATCGTGCCTCGTTATTGAAGTAGGATCGATGTGGTGTTCTCGAAAAGGTCGCAGGAAACTCTGTGAAAAAAAACTGCGTATTATTTTCACATCGTAATCGTACGTGTTGCGAAATCGCTCACTTTGCCGAGCACCGGTAAATCGGTCGATCCCCATGTATCTGCTATCCAATGAACTACTCCCGATAGGAAATCGGCTGTTAAAATGCCGCAAAATCCGCACACGACGCTGTACGTTAGAGTTCCAAATTTTACAAAAAATCTCACCATGTAGATTCCATTTATGAATAATAGTATAAAACTGACGAATACGCTTATGCAATCGAATACTCTTTTATCTGAAACATTAACGTTGAATAGCTTATAATGAGTTATTAAATGAGCTGCTTTTCAAAATTCAATTAAATAGTGTGTGATAATGTTTTTCTCCTTTCTCTAGCATTATTCGTCTATTTCGTGTCTATTTTTTTTTTTTTAATATTTTTATCAGTGTTCTCGATGGTAATTTAAAGGTGATAGGAATTCGTAAAATTATGCGATTTTACTCGTGTACAAGAGTAACGATGAGTTAAACGTTGTTCGAATTATCTCGCGAGCTTATCGTCCGTTGGGGAAAAAAAAGTCGTAAAATACGAGAAATGTATCAATTACGCGATTGTTCGCCGCTATCGGAGCATGCGACGTACGAAAATAATAAATTACTCACGTTTAAAATAATAATCATCGGGACGTCGAGAATTTTCTAACTCCATGATTTTGCCCGCGTAAAAAAAAATTATGTATAATTTTGATTTTATTGTATTGCCGAAAATTAGCTACTGGAATTTTTAACATGCATTTTTTTTTCACATATTGTTATCGATAAAGTTGTTCTTGTTGTTGTTATTTTAACAATAGAATAGAGATTATGGAGAAAGGTAGCCGAGTATATTTTCCTAGTGAGCTTCGTTCGTTCGCCGATTTTCTAATTTTTTATTCTGTTTTTAGATTTAAACGGTGATTTACAAAGCAAAGAAGATAAATCGGGTGATTCGATTTTATTGTCGATCGTTTACGCTACCATAAACGTTCCATTTTCTCAGGTGTCGAAATTTCTAGCTGCTTATAATCTCTCGAAAACGCAACTTTCGGTTATTCGCAAAGTCCGAAGGCAGGTCAAGAATAGAGTGAGTATCGCAGATACACGGGTTTCCTTTTCCGTTGCACTGATTGGGACTGTCAAGCAAAGTGTCTGATATCTGGTGGTAATTGATGAAACTAACGAAGAGGTACCGATGATACGTCGATCAGCGCAATCACACACTTATGGTTGCGAAATTTTCAAAATTTACTAGCAATTTTCGAATTAAAATACAAAATTTTAATTTCTGACTCCTAGCGGTTTATTATTGAACTTACAAAGAGGTACCTCACATTAGCGCTCCAACAGATTCTTGACAGTCCCATCGTTAAAAATGACCTACGTTGACGTCATCGTTATTTTTTCTTCGAAATGTGTTCGTTTGTCATCGCAGATAAAAAAAATGCGTAATTGCAGCGATGAAATATTCACGCGCCGATTTGTTTTTGTACTCTTGTATCAGTGAAATTTATCGATGTTCGAGTAACGGAGAAATTATTTTTTTATCGTACATGATGTAATAATGAGCATCGTAGCGCTATTTTTTTCAACGTTGTCGCTTCGGAATGCGCTTCCCATCGTATCACAAATTGTTCTAGCGCATTTCGAAATAACGAGGTTTTTGTAAAGAAAAAAAAAGAAATTGATCGTTAGAGTTTGTCGGAGCGCCGCACAGTGGGCCAGATTGCGATTTAGATTCGCATTGGGCTAAAAACGAAGGTTCTCGAAAAAATTGTTTGATGTAGTATTTCGAAAGTTGACAGTTTAGAGACCTCAAAACCATATTTGTTTACTTTTTTCAAATTAGCGCACTAGAAAACGTACATTTTGATACCTCACTCAATTTTTTTGTATTTTTTTAGAATTTCAAGCCTCCCCTCTTCCCTCTCCATTGGGACAAATCTGAAAAATAATGCCAGATTCGGTTTCAGCGCATCTGAAAACATATATTTCAATGCCTAGCTCAAGTTTTGGTTTTTTACCCCCCCCCTCCTTCATTTGTAATTACCCCGCCTCCTCCCTTTGGGTTGTGAAAAGCAAAATGACTGAAAAATCGTATTCTACGATGAAAAATACCGAAGAAAATGCCATTTTTAATTCACCCTTGCGATTAGGAATCTGATAATAAGCAATGTGCAACTAAATCGCTTTTCTGGCCCACTGCGAGCCGCTGATATTCAGCGGGAAAAATTGGACTCGTTCGGTCGTAATTTTCGATAATTTTTCATTCGAAAATACTCAGTCTCAGGTCGCAATGTATTTGTTAACAGCTCCGGTGTATTTTCACGGTAAAGATTACGAAAAAAAAAAAATCCTATCGAATTTTTTATCATTATTGCGGTCAAAAGGATCAAAATGATGATGTATGTTTTTTTTTCACAGCTATATGCTCAAAATTGTCGTAAACGTCGAGTCGCTCATATAAAAAATTTAGCCAACGAACTACAACAGATCAAAGGCGAAAAGGAAAAGCTATGTAACGTGAAGAACGACCTTACGATGAAGATGATCGATATCGAACGTCGATATAAACTGTTGTACACGCACGTGATGAAAGTAAGTGTCCATTTTATGTTTCTATTTCTCGGAAATTTCGTGTAATTTTGTAAATTTACCCCGACAAACGTTATCATTTGTTTATTTGTGACGTAGACCGTAACGGAACGATATCGTAACGAGGAATTCGATTATAGCGACATCGATAGCAACATGAACGACAGCTCAGAGGAGACGAACACGTTAAAGAGAAAGTTGAGCGAAGAAAATGACGATTTGAAAATTAAAAAGCGAACGTTGGAGGAGAAATACGAACAACTGCATGGACACGTGTTCAAAGTGAGTATTGCGAAACAACGAGTACACACGTGTTGCATTGTACTCGTGTCTCGTCTGCGTTTTATCTGTATTGTAATATTGTAACGACGTAGTTAACGTATCGATTTGATTTTCAACTGTTTCGTGTCCTTTGTAATGAGTTAAATTTTAATTATGTAACGTTGTCGACGGCTACGGCGTAATTGTACGTCGTGTCGACGAATTATTTATTCGTTTTATGATGAAATAGCGCGCAGGCGACTTCCTTAGGGTCACCTATATCGTGTAGTTGTGAATTATAAAAAATCATTAATTGGTAAAGTAGATGGAACGTGTTGGGCTGATTGTCTCAACTTTGAGGGTGATTTTTAAAGTTGTCGATCTTTTGTGTAATGGCCCGGTTTAGATATGACAGCTTCCAGTTTTTCCCCGGCTCTGTCCGAAAGATGTTTTTAAAATTTTTATCGATTTTGCATTGGAAAGATGAACTGGAACAGTGGAGAAGAGTTTTTTAAAACTCATACCAAACGTAGATGATTCTGTACGAGCGTAACAAAGAAACGAAAAATATTTTCGAATAATTTCACGTAATTATTTTCAGGTGATCGCGTCCCGACACGAAAACAGCGGTATGGCGCGTAACGGCGCCATGGACGGTAATTTGGACTTCAAGCTTTGCCATATGGATATAGTAAACGAGCTCGCCATGTTGAATAAATATTGGACCAAGA
Source organism: Maconellicoccus hirsutus (assembly GCA_003261595.1). Classification (NCBI taxonomy): domain Eukaryota; kingdom Metazoa; phylum Arthropoda; class Insecta; order Hemiptera; family Pseudococcidae; genus Maconellicoccus; species Maconellicoccus hirsutus. Next base: position 9,348 of record QBDW01005949.1, on the reverse strand, counting down.
ATAACGAGCTTGAGAAATCCAACGAACAAATGGACTTCGAATCGAGTATCAGCCTCGATGGCAGCCGAACCAGCGAAAATAAACTAAACGATTTCGTCGACTACGAATCGAGCATCAGCGTGGACGATAGTCGCACCGACGAGAACAAACTGAACGATTTTATCGATTACGAGTCGAGCCTCGACTACAGCATCCAGCCGAAAGATCAGTCGCGTCGGCGTATTATAGTCGATCCCAGCGAATTAGTTACTGTCGAGGATGACAGCGATAATGAAAGCGGCGACGAGGTGAATATCGTTACCGAAACCGAACCAGAATGCGTGGTCGCGGTTGACGAGCCGAATGATGAGAATTCTAAGCATAGCGAGAATTCGTTGATTATATGGAGCGAAGACGAGGACGAAGACGATGTCGAAGATGACGAATTACAAGAACACATGGATGAGCTAATCGAGGAGAAGGAATTGCTGGAAACTAGAATGAACCTGGTTCGCGAACAGTACGAGAAGCTGTATGAACATGTGCTCAAGGTAAGTGAACGCGTGTGAAATGGTGGTGGGCTTTGGCGAATGTTTTTCGTGGATTCGGTCGTTCGTCGTATTCGAATGGTTTCTTCGCATGAAGTCTGCGATTTTAACGCGAATTCGCCATTTGCTAAATTATCCGACGGAAAATCAAGAAATACAAATACGCATTAATCGAAATCTATTCTTCGGTTTCGCGTCATTTGCCCGAATCCGTGAAAAACTCCCCGAAAGCTAAATGGACACAATTGCAGAGCGGAATTCGAAGTGTGGTTCTGGATTCAGAGGATTATTCAGATAACAACGTCGGGATCGACCGTTTGAGGACCATTGCCCGTAGTGTATATTATCGTAAAATAAACTTTCATTTTTCTTCTATTCTTCCGTGTCAGGAAAATGGATTCGAGCAAATAGGTGTCGGGTAATTGGATTGTCGGGCAAACAGATTCGGGCAATTTGTGAGAACCCTTTTCTTTGTATGTATCTACCACGAATATAAAATTATTATATCGAAGACGTACATACGTGTAAGATGGTACTTCTTCTCAGGTCACCCCAACCCTCTCAAAACCCCCAACATGAGTACTCCTCGTAAGATTTGATTTATTTCATCTCTAAATCGGTAAAATGGTTAGAATGGTCATTTTGTATAAAGCCCTAGCGGTGAAGATGTCGATCAAATTCACGTGAAGGCGTGTCGTGAACCAATAATATCGTTCATTCGCGATGAACCGGAAACACTTGAGCCTAATATTAAACAAACGATTTTTTTTCTGTCTATAATCGAGCGATTATCGCATAAATATATCGATACTCGTGTGGTACGGTGGAATTCCGCGCTATGCTTATCGAACAGACGATTCGAGTGTTTCGTACGTTCCGACGAATTTCCCATTTTCGATTGCGTCAATAGTGTGCTCGTCACGAAATTCTTGAAATTTAGCCGAATTTATCGCGTTTCCATACGATTTCGTCTGGTCGAGAAGTGTCGTTGTGTTGGGACGCGTCGAAGATGATATTCATGAAAAAATCGAAGAAGGGTGGGTTTCTGCGTAAGATTTTGCCTCGCGTAGTAAATAAGTATAAGCGAAATATATTCCATTTGTTTAGTTGAGACAGGTATGTTGATTTTTATAGGCTTCGGAAATCGACGAAACGGAATTTTTAAAAAATTTACTGGATTATTGTATCCGTTTGATGAAATCGTCTGCTGCGGAGTGTACGAAGGATCTGCCGGCGCCGCCACCGTTAACGGAAGCGGTCGCCGATCGAAGCTGCGAGTTGGAAGGCAGCTGATGTTGGCCAAGTAGCCGCCATTGGTGTCGTTGGTCATTTAAATTTTTACCTGTGATATGGATTTCTTTCATCAAAAAGGGGTTTCACCATATATACTCGTATGTTGTATGACCGGCTTTGTGCCGCGGTGACCTTTTTTTATTTCGCCAACTCGAAACGCTTTTTTTTTTAATATAATGTATAAGTTTATATTATTTTAGGGGTTGTGCCCTACCCTTGTTGCATCTCTATTCTGCAGTTTGTTCTGTTGTCTCTTCAGGTTTTAAGTTTATATTACCATTATCGTTCGCTAATTGTTTTTTTTTCTTTTTTTTTTTTATATTAATACGTGTTTATTTTTTAAAAAATTCCCACATCACTGTAATAACGGTTGGTACTGATTTTTTTTTTAATGTTTTGTTATGTTGGGTGAAGGAGGAATTTTTATTGCTCGATGCAACTGGTGGAGTTTTACTTGGGTGATTTTCGCAAAGGGTTGGATTTCGGAGGAGAATTTTTTTTACGAAAATTGCGAAATATGGGAAATGTCGAGAGCGAATGTGTTACACGACGATGAGTATTTCAAATGGTACATTATTAATATTGTTTTAGCGAGTTTTTCTCATCGTTCGCGTTTTCAAGACTTGCCGGTATATTGTTGATTTTAATGTTTTAAACATATCGATTTTTTTTTGCCGCCAAGGACTCGACGTAGTACATTTTCAGCGGTATTTTTTCCCCTAGAAGAAAATGAGGGTATTTCAAGTACACGGTAAAGAGAATTTTTCATTTTGATGTGTTCTCGGTCGATGACCTAGCATTTTGGAATTGGCAAGAATCGGATGATTTTAATTTGTTGACTTATTTGTTATTCCATAATGGCGATTGTCGCAAAATTATGAGGTCCAATTCATTGATTGATATTATAGAGTAAGGGTTTTTTCCATTGGCATGCGAGATGGTATTTTAGTAATGTGATATTAGGAGATCTCCAGACGAGTTGGGTTTTTGATTTATTTTTTTACGATGAAGTCGATTCCTTTTTTTTTTTTTTTGATGAAGACGAATTTATTCGGGTAGGCTGAGGCTTGTTTGTAGATTTCATTTCTCGATTGCGCTCTCTTAATTTCGATTATGATTGGAAATTCGTACTTTTGTTCGTAGATGAAGCTTTTCTGAAATTTTTCTCTCTTCGTTTTGATATAGCGCGTAATCGGACACTAGTTACGTCACTAATCGTGCAAGATTTTCATTACTGTTCTAATTAATTGTTCTTAATTATTTATATACGACGTACGTCCATCGAAAACGTACGAAGAAATGAGAATTTTTGTTTTTTTATTTTTTTAAAAATATTTCTTAGGGCGAATTTTAAATGTGATTTTTTTGTAAATTATAATTTTTTATGTTACGTTTATAAAATTCTATTTGATAGCGAGAAAAAAACCATATTGTGATTTATTTATTATGTGTATACTGGAATTATTGGCATTTAAAGTGGTATTTATCGAAGGCGTTTTGTTTTTGTTTTTTTTTTTCGACTTAATATTTTTAACGTAATTTTATTTATTATTTTTTAACGTTCCAATTGATCAATTTTTTGTTGGTTTTTGGGAGCAAGAACTACTTATCGGAGGTTATCGGGGTAGAGTATTTGTGTCGTGTTGGTGGACGAGAGCAAGTACGAAGGAATGTCGAACGAGTAATACGAGTAATTGGTGTAACGAGTTAATTACGCGTTGCAAGCGTCGAGGGGTTCAACATCACTATTTTTGTTATTTGTTTACCAATTATGTAACGCGAGCGCGTGTGTGATGGAAACAATAATTTTTTTTTGAAACGTCGTTTTCTATTTTACACTCGTTATGGTTATTTTGTACTCTTTAAAGTTTGTAAATTTTCGTTTTCTTTAATTTTTTGTCTTTTGGTTACGTTTGTAATGAAAGTTTTACATCTGTAGTATGTATTCGATTAATTTTTATTGGTAAAGTTCATGTATTTATAAAGGTTTTTTTTTCTATTTTCGAAAAACGTGTTTTATTACCGAGTTTTGGGTGTGCGGTGAAGAATGCTTTGGAATGTCGCAAGTGTGGAGACTCGTGGAATTTGTGGGATTGCGTATGAATGAGGGGCAGTGTTGCCTATGTCAAGAATTAAAGTCGCTTTTATTGTTCTTTAGTTGGTATAATGGGGTGAAATTGATGGTAACAAGGTGTAAATATCCATTTTTTTCGTAATTCATCGAGATGAACTGAATTGAAGAAATTTTGTTCATTTATGTGTTGTCGGTCTCTAAAAGTTATGAAAATTAAGGTGAAAGAGCAAAGTGTCCCTTGGAAGTTTTTTTTTGAAGATTATAATATTTTCGTATAATTCTTTCGACTTGACAAGTCTTGGATCAAGACTCAACACTGTTGGACCTCGTTTATTGGAATTTTTGGATTTGCTAAAACGTCGAGCGAATTTTGTCCAAGTGTCTATTCAGGTTGGCTTTGGCGTAATCTTCGACAGGCAACGATTTCAGGATATATTTTAAATTGCATTATACAAATATATTCGAGAGTGAAAATATTGTTGAATTTTATTACGTAGCATGTTCTGGATTTAATTGGTTCAATTTTTCAACGTGTTTTTTTTTCCTAAAAAGGTTGCCGGATTTTTCAAGATGAAAGTGGATTTATGACGTTGGCGAAATGGGAAGAACTTGAAGTCCGTGTTAGTAAGTACGATTGATTTTTTCTCCTTCTAAGTTGGTATTTGGTAGGTTGAGTTTTTACGTTTGAAAAATTCATTATGGTTTTTAAAATAATTACTACGTGGGATTTAGCTTTCTTACTTTTTTCCATTTTTCCTCGAAACCTTGGAAAATGAGGGCATTAATTATTTTGTAAGGGCACAAAAATTACCGTAGTTATGCGGTTTCTCAAATCCTAACCAGAGAGTACGTCTGGTTCAGAAAAATAGTGAATATAGTCGGGATCGGAGGAGTATTAATTTTCAGCTGAACACGGAGAAGTGCATGATGAAGAAAATTGCATTGGTGGTAAATTTTACGCTCTTCGATATTAGTTATTAAAATTTTTGCAAATCAAACAGCAGTACCGGCACTGGACAGGTAAGCCGTGCGAGGGGGCTGGTACCTCGTAACTTTTGTAATTTATTGAGCTTTCCGCGTTTATTACGCGTGCGATGGTTCTCAGATGAAAATAATCCATTGCAAAACCGGAATTTGTTAAAATTTATCACAAAACCGGGATGCAAAATAAGTCGTAGAAGGGGGCTGGTACCTCGAAAAAACATGTTTTATGAAGCTTTTCGCGTTTGTCGAAGGGGGAAAGGTGATGACATGAAAAAAGTTCTCAGAAAAATAGAAATAAATAAAATTTCTTTTCATATGGGGTCTCTAGCTAAATCTTAAACATGGGTTCACACGTCTTTCATATTAAAATATAAAGAAAAGAACTTCTCCGTAAAATTTCAACGAACATGAAACGGATCTTGAACATCGGATTTCAATTTTTCTGATCACTATTTTCATGTAACCAGGGCCGGCAACTTCTGTATAGCATGTGTTGCATGTACAACAGTGTTGCAACGCTACACGCTGAATATTTGAATGACTGGTTGGTCATTTTATCATTTTTACCAGAAAACGTTTAGAGGAGAGTAAAAAAAAAACTTTTCTATCTTTTGCACAAATTCAGTCCTCAATTCAGCTAAAATTCTGAATTGATCATCTTAATTTATGAAAATAGTTAATTTTTTGCACATTGGTAACACTGTGATTTTGTCGATGCATTTTTCCTTACTATGGTGACCACGAATGATTGTATTTAAATTGTTCGATTGTTTTGTTTTTTGTTTGATTTTGATTTTTGGTCAATGAAATTTTTCAATAAAATGTTTTTTCGTTTTTGGGGGAGGAGGGGTTGTCGGACTGCTGAGAAGTTTTCTCACAGGCATGCAACACGCTGAAAAAATCTAGGTTGGCGGCACTGCATGTAACTACCTCTCCCCCGAAGACAAACGCAAATTACTGCATAAAACGTGATTTCTTTGAGATGCCAGCCCTCTTTTATGACTTGACACATAATTTGTTTTATGGAAAATTTGAAGTGCATGAATTTTGTAATTCTTTATTTTCACACCGACGCCGTTCCTCCAACATTAAAGTGATAAATGGCATAAAACATGGTTTTTCGAGGTACCAGCCCCCTTACTTGGCTTACCTGTCCAGTTTTTCACGTAGAGGATTAAATTTACTTCAATTTTGTAATTGAATATTCGCTTGTAAAGCATAATCCCCCCAAAATAAACGTGGAAAATAGGACAAAACTGCGGTTTCAAGGTACCAGCCCCTTTATACGCCTTTTAATGTGCAACTTTGTATTTAGAACTTCCCATAAGTTGATGCAAGTATGTTTTTCACCGATTCTATGAGAAATTTTTATTTTACCAATTTTTTTTTGCGAAAACGATCGTTTTATGCCCGAAATAAGCGTATCGCATCCCGTTAAATTCAACATTACAAAACTGCCTATCTCATCTTCTATCGCTTCAAACAAAAAAAATCAAAAAAACACCAAAAATCTCATGGTTTCCTCTAAATCACGAGCCCACGGGTAACGCTGTAAGTGTCCGCGTTCGAGAACGTTAAGCACGGTTCACATGCAGTAACATAAGACATAAGACATAAGAAGTACGCTGGAATCAATTTAAATGTTGAGTATCGTTCACAGACTTGACATATGACATAGAAGTTCCGATACATGAAATAAGAAATAATATTTTTCCATAAGAATGGGAAAGTTATGTCATGACATAAAAATGAACCAATGAAAATTGAGTAAACAAAAATGTTATCATTTTTGACTTGTGCGCAGTCGGTGAAGTGAAATTTGTTATTGTGCAGTTGCAGTTTTTATTTCAATTTTGAATTTTGAAAAATATGGAACATCCCTATTCCAAACTTTTCTCGCTCTACCGAATTGTTAAAAATTTCAGTTTTCGATGATGTGAAAGTATGATAAGAAATTGACCAATGAGGGTACACTTTCCTTATGTTTAATTTCAGTTCTGTGAACGGCTTGACATAAACATAATTGTTATGTCAGTGTTATTTCTTATGTTTTTTCTTGTGAACCAGGCTTTAATTTGAGTATAGCCAACGCGGTGACGTCATAACTACAGTGTGCGCATCGGGGTAACGTTTTTACTGCATACAAAGTTTAAAAATTTATTTCTCGTGACCTAATGCACGGATTTTGGAAATTCAAACGGTGTCGTAGCTCTTACAACCTCTTCTTTCGTTTTAACTAGTTTTTAACCGATTTAGTGATTTTGTGCGGTACCCCATTGTTTATGATTCGCGACGATATTCCTACGACGCACTTAAATCCGGCTCCTCAAGAAATTGGGCCCCAACTAAAAATTTCACTCCAAGTACGAGCTAGGGTTTGAGATTCCGCATTGACCCGACTAGTTGTTTTTTTCGTCTGAGGCGATTTTACCTCCTTTAAGGGTTACGAAAAGTTGGGGCAGCCGAATTATCATATATTTCACATCGGAAGTACATGTTGAATTTTACGTAAGTTCCATATTGTTGGAAAAAATGATGGCAAATGTTCGACTTATTCAATTTTTCGCAATTTTGTGGTTTTACTACAAAATGGCGATGTTTACGAAAAAATTTATAATAACTATATTAAAGAGTGTAAAATTTACTATCAAAAAGTGCATCAAATTTCACATTTGATCAATTTTAATTCTTTTTAAATCTTCGTCACACGTTTTAAAGTTAACGGTCGATTTTGGACTCTTCAAAAAAGAACATGTCCTTTGAAATCTGCAGGGGGATGCCTTCTATGCGGGCTCCCCGACTATTATCAACTTGAATCGACCCGATCGATCAATTGATAGTATGCTCGAGTCGATTTTTCATAAAAATTAATCGATTAATCAATTCGAATCGACAGTCGTGGTTGAAATTTAATTTTTTTATGAACTCCTCGCATATCGTCTCTGGTTGATATTCTGTCACAAAGTGCAAAAATACGAATCATTCTCGTTTAGGATCACTCACGCTGTAAATCGCATTGTATCAAATCTTTCCTGCCTCTCCCCCCTCCTCCTCCCCCGTTGTCACTAAAAATCGCTAAATTCTTGAAAAATTCGTTCGGTATAGTCGATCGATAATTCCACGAAAGGCGTATTCTAATAAACGGCGAGAAAAAAATATAAAAATAATTTCGCTCGAGCGGGCGCGCGGTATTTTCATATTTTAGGTAATTTCTAAGCCATTATTCTTTTATTATGGTTTCACGTTCTGCGTGCCATGAATACATTTCGAGCATGATACACATTTTAAAATCAGGACTACCACTCGAGCTTATCGCGAATTACGACGCAATGGGAAACGATGGAAAAACTCGAGGGGGAGAATGCTAACAACCGAAGCGTTCCGCGAATAGAAAAAAAGCCATCTCGAGTGTTATCTCGAGTATTAAGTTTCTTAAAAATTGTTAAACTCGACCGAGATAAGAACGATGAGCACGGCAATTGGCGCCTTTCGCTGATATACCGTACGTTCTCGACGTTTACCAAATTAACGTGTGTATAGTATACACGTTTTGATATTACAAACTAATAAACTGGCGAGAACTGGATTTTAAAAAGTTGGGTATTTTAAAAGGATGTTCGCTTCCTGCATACGCGTCTTGTGTTTTTTTTTTTTATACGATAAAACGATCATGTACCGTAACACGTGCCCTACCCGATGTTTTGCCATCGAAAAAGAATTTTTCTTATCGATGCATCGGGCTAACTTCCTTGTTGCTTGACGTTGTTGCGATTATGGTGTTATCAGCGAAATACAAACAATATTCCGCGATATTCCCCGCACCTTGCTCCGCGCCTCCTCAAACTCTTTCAGTATATTGTGTAATGTTAAATGATTCCTAAAAGTTTATTCGTTCGTGAAAGTTTCAATGTCGAATGTCGAAGAATTTTTTTTTAAACTTCACTAATTAACCTCGATTACATGTGCATCTCTTCAAATATTCGTTTAAACGTATTTAATTTGTCTTAATTGACTTCATATATTGTATTATGAAATGTTTATAATCATGCGAGCCTTTCCATTTCTCGCCCAAATATAATTAAAGGGATGGTTTAGGTTAAATTATACGGTAGAAAGTGTCGGATATCTGCTGTTTCGTAATACTGACGCGATCAATTCATCTTAATTCCTTTGCCATGGCTTTTGTAGTATTCCTTCCTCGAACCTCTAATTTAGTCACGAAGTAAAACATTCTTTTCGTCCCAGGTTGAGTTCTGAGTTTAAAAGTTGACTTTGTATTGCAATGCTGGGGAAGTGAGCGGGGAAGAGGGGGTGGAGGATTAAACGAACGGAAATATAGGAGACGTGCGCTTAAATAAATATGAAAAATTATGAGTGATGAAGAAGGGTAGTGGTGAAGGGGAAAGGAAGTGATGGAATTCGGTTTTTTGCGAAGCATGAAATTGAAAAACATTTCTTGTACTTCTAATT
>QBDW01005948.1:0-29529 GCA_003261595.1 Maconellicoccus hirsutus | reverse complement strand
TTTTTGCGAAGCATGAAATTGAAAAACATTTCTTGTACTTCTAATTTTCGGTGTTTTTGTTAAATTTATGCTCCAACAAACTCCGTACCATCAGAAATGCCGTTCTTCCCTGGATCACCTCCATCAGGGAAAGCAGAAGGGAGGAGTGGTGCTGGCAAGATTCCGCCTAGGCCACTCAAATCTCACCCATAGCTACCTCCTAAATAGAACTGATCCACTCATCAGTCCATCCTGTACAACCCAAATCACTATTCAACATATATTCATCGTCTGCCCACCTCATCGACTGTTTTGGATATATTTTAAGTCATCCATCCAAAATTGATTCCATCCCAAAGTTCCTTGAACTTTGCTAATTACTTGATAAAATCTAAATCATATTTGTTCTGCGCCTTTGACCTAGGCAGCAGTGCATGGCACGTTAATTCAAGAAAGGAAATTAAAGGATTATCCTTTTTTTCAGGACGAGGGGATATGTCCTGTTGATCTGGAATTGGCCCGAGGGAAAGGCTGTGGGTATGAAAATAGTAGGAAGTCGAGGGTAGTGCTTTGTGCTTAGTTTTTTCCGTAGCCCTTTCAATTTTCGAGATATTTGATATAAATCCTCATTATCCGGGGGTTGGTTTGAAATTATGAGTGAAGGGTAGTCTATCAGAAGTACATGGTTGCGTGGGAGTTGAGTTCTATGGTTGTTTATTATTTATAAAAAATGAATTTTATTCGGTTAATGATTTTCTTACGATAATGCCGTCGGCTTTTCTTTTACTATAATTTAGACTTGAGGTAAGAAATATCCCCGTAAGTTTTCGAGATATTATGCAAATCCCTATAGGGGGCTGAAACGCCACCATATCGATGAATAATTTTAACGCAATATCGAAGCGATCCTGGTGAATAATTCTTCACTAAGATTATGTTATTACATTTTTTCTTTATTTTTGAAATTTTTTCGAATTTCGCTCGATCGGTATTAAATACCTTTTTTTTTTCCTATTGATTTTTACGCGTTTTCGCAAAAGAAATAATTTTTTGCTTTTTGCTACGGTACAAAAAGTGACATAAAGTGATATTTCTCATTTTTACGAATTTCTCGACGTCAAGTTCTACTTTCGAAGTACTTAAGGATTTCAACTTGTATCGAAATATACTACGAGCGGAGTTTTTATTTTCAGTAGTCGTTCGTTCCTTTCTACAAATCCCTATATTGGTCAATTTTGAAAAATAGGTCAAATTTAATTCGATTTTGCCAACATTTTCGGAATAAATTCGAACGACGACGTCGAAACGGGGAATTTATTTTGGTCGCGTTCGTATTTGCTACTCCTTTATTGTATTTTTAATAAAAAGTAATAATAAATACCACGAAATTAGTCGGGATTTCGTCAAAAGCTCGTCAGATATTTCACACAAACGCATCGCGGCGAGGTAATTTCAAGGATTTACGAGGCTTCGAATTTATTTCTACGTCTTATTATTTCCAAGTTCTCTTTTTTTTTTTTACAATATATACCTTTGTATATTTTCTAAAAAAGAACAAAAAATCGATACATGTTGCTTGGAAAATTCTCGCACGAAGCGTTTCCCCGTAGTCTCGTCATTCGCGAAAAAAAAAAATATGGAAAAATAAATAAAATACACGAAAAGCGTGCATAGGAGAAAAAAAAAGCGACAGATACGCGTATAATAAATTCGTGACACGGTTTCGAATATGATGGAAAAAATACGCCTTAATTTTACTTTAATACTTTTTTTTTAAATATGAAAAAAAAAATCGTCTATATCAAGTAAACTTGGTGATCTAAAAAGGTGAAAAAATTTGGTAAGTTACGCGAACAGCGTAAATGTGTAAATAGCGAGATAAGCGTCTTACTTTTATCGTAAAGTTGTGCAAGTTCACGTGCACCATCGTGACAAGGACCCCAACCGTAGTCGGGATCAAGTTGATAGTCTGGTTTTTCTACGCGATAAATGGTATTATGATTGAAGTCTTCTTTCTGGTCGTATACTTTCATAACGTGTGTGTATTTCGCGAAGAAGAACACGACAAAATACGCGCGCACTTTTCACATGGTAACCGAGCCGCTGTCGTTGTGTGTGTTTTTTTTCCTCCGCGTCAAACGTAAGGTTCAACTTTGGAGTTTCATGTGTGCAGAATGGCACGACGAACGACGATCTGACGTTTAGAAAGAAAAAAAAAACCTCTAGTGCTGATACGTCATGTATAATTAATCCGTGTTATAAGTTGCGTGACTGAAACAGACGCTAGTTTGAATATCGCGTTTTCGAGCCAATAAAAAAGAAATATTCTTAATGCGACGATATTCTACGAAAATAAAAAATTCGTCTAAAAAAAGTAAGGCAGGGTGGTGGAATCGCGGGGTATTTCGTCGTGTTTACTCGGCTATGTTATTACGGTAATAATTGCCCGGTTGAAATTATACTCGGGATTTTGATTCCCCCCCCCCTCTTTACTGCGTTCTCGAATACGCAACTTGTTGCTTCGTCAGCGTGGTTCGGGAAGCGGGGCTAAAAGTTTTCAAGAAAGTGGTGCACTAGGAACCTTGAAGCTGGTGGCGCGGTTTTTCGTTTAAATTTTTAATGACTTATCATCGTGTTTAGTTGATTGGTACCTGGACGATGTATTTCGATTGCTTGTAAAGTTTTTCAAGCACGAAGCGGCGTCCGCGTGTCGTCTTGATTGGGTAATTGATCGGGGTGGCTTTTTAACTTGTTGATGCGACGATTATACAGATCGTAATGCGTTGTTGATTGACGCGCTGAATTATACACGAGGCGGAATTGAACGAGGGTGGTTTGAGGAAGACGTCGGCTGAGGCTAGGGGTAGGTTGGGGTTCTATGGTGGTAGTGGGGTCGAAACGCGACCCAGTTTGAGGAAATTCGTAAATTTTACGGAGCATTTTTCCAAATTCTTTGATTTTATAAAAATTGAAGTTGCAGCGTTATTAGTTGTTTATGAAATGAGATAGTTTTTTGATGTGATATCTTCAAATGTGCGTTTGTTGGTTCGATCGAAGGATAATCTGCAAATTATAATTTTCCAGGGCAGTAGTAGGGATTTTTGTGATTTTTCCTGCAAAAATTGATTATGCAACTTATTCCACCTTGAATCCCATTTTCCCAAATTTTGACAAATGGTGAAATTTTTTGTAGGAAAGGTTCACTTTTCGGCGAGTTACGTGAATTTTTCCAATTTTTGGTGCACTATGCAGTGAGTTTGTGCCTGAGATGGATAAACTTTCGGAAACCCGAAATGCTACTTTTTTTGGGGCTGAAAGTAGACTTTTAGGAGAAGGTCGAGGTGAAATTTTCATCGCGTACGATCGATTATTCTACCATTGAGACGGGTTCTTCGTTTTTGCCTAAATATTGACCAAAAATATTTCGCTCCTGAAATACTCGTCCCAAGTATTGATTCCAGAGTTTTTTGAAAGTATTGAGATCGATTTAAATAGGGGGGGGGGGAGGTTACAGTGAGATTTTAGGATATTTTTGACCACCTACGTTGTTGAGTCGTCCTATATGAACAAGGTTCAAAATTCTGCTATTTTTAAACTTGAAAAATTTGCCAAAAATCCAAAAATCAACTTAAGCAGCTGAAAATTTGATTTTAGGGGCTCTTCGATGTCCCCTTTTCAAAGATCTATGTTTCGTTGAAATTCGAAATTAACTTCCGCGACAGTTCCCTTGTTAGACACCGAAATATGTATTAAAATTTCATCGGTTAGAAGAATTTCGAAGAAATTTTTTAAATTTGCAGTTCCACAGTGGGGGAGGATGAGGGGAGCGCGAATGCCTACGGATATGAAAATTTTCGGTTTTATATTAGGATTCACGAAACCGAAATTCGCGCTTGTATTCTCAAATGCGGTTTCGTTTAGTGGTATTTTTCACATTAGATCACTTCATGTTTTATCTTAGGGTGTCTGGGTGTGAAGGGGGAGGAGGTAGAAGGGGTCGGATGGTAATATTTACTGTAGCACTAACGTACACGTTTTACATGTTTTTTGAAAGTGAAAAAGAACTTTGAGACACGGTTTTTTTGGCTTCATATTTTAGGAGTCAGCGCCTCCCGAGGAGAGATGATAGGAAAAATACAATCTCATGATGAAAAAATGTAATACTAACAAATATTTATTGATAGACACTAAAATATTGAAATTTCGCCGGTAAGAAATTTTTCCATGGGAGAGCAAGAATGCCTCTTGGTCTCAAAAATTTTATTTTTTGTATCAATAGGTGCATACGAAATAGTAGATTTTTTAAAGAACGTGTAGTAGAGTACCTTACCTATCTAAAAAGTTTTGAAATTTTCCATAAAGGGTGGAGGAGAAGCTATTAGAAATTTTTAGACAATGTTATACTCTGCTGGACTCCATCTTATACCCAGATTCATGGCAACGAGCTCGCAGATTCCGTAGCCAAAAACTCCAACTTGTTTCTGCCTACGACACATGTTTCTATACCTCTAGCTGACCTGAAATCCTGCTATGGACATTTCCTTCACCGTGTATTCGAACATTTCTGGACACCAATCCCTTACTCAAATGAATTAAAACTGATTAAAACTGATACTTCTCGATGGTCAGACTATGAGGATCTCAGTAGACGTTCCCACGTAATTCTACTCGGTCTGCGATGCTACTACATCTTCCTGGCAATCCTACTCTTCAAATCCTTTCCGATAGTTCTAAACCTCTTTCACCTTTTTTCTTTACTGAGGGACAGCAGTCTCCACCATCTAATTCAGAAGTCTGTACAGTTGTCGTGCGTCTAATCACAGGGTTGTACGATGGCACGTTAAAAAAAAATTAATGCTGAATTGGATTCTTGAAAAGTTGGCTTGAAGTGAAGATTTTTCAAAGTGGTTTTTCGATATGTGAACGCAAAAACGACAGACCAAAGTGAACAAATTGAAACAGGCTCTTTTCGATGGTAAAACATCGATTTAAACTTTCTTTTCAATGGCATCGAAGATTAACAACGGAACTAAATTTGAATAATCCGGTAGCAGTTTTTTTCCACTTGAAGGATCAACCATCTATGGTGAGAATAACGAAGAGAATAGGGTCTTGTTATAGGGTTAGTAATCGAGTAAAATACCACGCTAAATATTTACTTTCCGTTTGCCTATACCGTGCCGTAGTAACCCTTAACGAGTGGAAAATTTCCAAATAAAACACAATCAAGGCGCAACAAAGTAAAACAAAAAACTTTCACCGTAACCCGAAAAGAAGTTAAAAGTTTTTATGATACTACAGATTCGCTTCTAAGCTGTGTTTTACTTTCCAATATCGAATCGATTTTATCCTCGAAGACCGCAGAATCTTAAAAATGCCAAAGTAGTGAAAAAGCCGAATACAAATTTACCCAAGACCTATTATCCGGCTCCCATGAGAATGGCGCTCGTGCTCGCGATATACGAGTATACGTCGGCTTAACCGTATTAATACGATTTTTGCGCATTACGAGCGAAATTCGCAATTCCACGTTAACCGTGCCTTGTCTCGTCGCAAATCGTATTGTTTTCTTTTCTCAATACTTGTGGTACGTTTGATTTCGACGGGAAAGCGTATTCGCGGTTCAAATGAAAGTTAAGCTTGGTTTTGGTAGCGCTATTTTATTTTTCTCTCTTATTAAAGCCTTATATAACACTCGAGTCTCTAATACAAATGTAAAAGTAATTGTGCAAAAAGTACAAGTACATAATTGTTATTTATATTTTTAATTAGCTACGCTACAATTATCATTACAAACTAACGATTTGGAATCGTACGTAATTCGTTTTCCTATTGGCATCGTTTATGCAACGACGCCGCCGACCCCGTCGTCGCCCTCGATGTGGCAAACCCTCGAGAAAGGCTGTGGAATGATGAACTGACGTTTGTTTGGCAATGCCGAATGAGTTTGGTGTGCTTTTTTGTAAAATTACCGCTCGACTCGAATGTTATTTTGTTGAAACGAGGCGAATGTTACGTGGTAGTGAAAAAGTTCATCGAGTAATTCGCATTTACGAGAATTTTACCCCGATTTCGTTCCCAGAAGGACAAGGAAAATTTGAAGTGTCGGTCTCAGCAAAATGGTTGAATAGGATTGGAAAATATTTCAAAATATTTTTCAGATTTATTTTTATCACGTTGCTGGAGTGGTTAGTGCTAAAATTACATCCCCTCTCCTCTGTGATACATGCTGAGTGGTTTCATACAAATTCATCGCCTTCTACTTGGTGATGCTGCAACTTAAGTTGCATGAATGTACGAAGATTTGCCCAATTGTAACATTTCAAGGGACTATGTACTTTCCCATAATCATACAGCTGCACTTCTATACTCCTTCATATCCTGATGTGAGCAGCTTGTCAGCAGCGCTGTTATTGGGGTTGCATGTGCAGCATGTCAAAGTGAGAGGGGAGATGAGTCAATCTGAAATGTGGTGTACAGGTATGGTCATCGTTCCACAGCCTCGACTCGAGGTTTTTTTCTTTTTTTCGATTATTTCTGCGTCCTCGATTCTAAAACGTAAAGACAATGAGACAAAAATCACAAAAATTGTAGTTATCTTAATTACTAAAACATATCTTCGGTGTACCATCTCCCTTCGTAATATCCTGTTAACAATAAGATAACGACTTGGAACCTTAAAATTTAATCGTAACAAAAAATTTTTAGCATAATAATACTTGGTTGATTCAAATCAGAAATACATGTCTCGTCCGAGGAAGGTGGAAGGTAATAATTATGAAAGAGCGAGCCAACCGAACGAGCTGTCGGAGAATAAATTTCCTCGGGACCCAATCTGCGATTTTTGCCATTTTCAAAGGCTTCGAAAAGTCGAAGATGATAGAATGTGTTCTTCGGTGTGCTATTCGATTAAACGAGGTTTAATTTATTTTTTTTTTTGAAGACGAGAAAATTGTACTAAAAGTGTACTCGAGGCCTTGAGACTGGAAGTACTCGTGCGGTCGATGTGATGTCGACTGGTTTCTCCGAAGAATTGACAAAAGACGATTGTTAATTGTCGACGTTACGAGGAAAATTGAAAAATATATTCATCCTTTGCTGGTATTGCGTTTGATTTGTATTGTCTGGGTCCCTTTAGAAATAACCTCTTTTTAGTCTGTTTTACATTTTGGGCAAATTCGCCCGCAGCTGTAGTTCAATTATGTAAGGTAATTTGTCCCAAAATTAATAGCAAATGGTGAATTTGCTCGTCAAACTTATAATTTTAAATTAATACTAGAAAAAAAAACATCGAAATTCTGCTCCTTTTTAAAAAGTGTATTCGCGTGTTGTACCGAAATTTGTATACAATGTCTCTCGTAGCATAATTATTTTCGTTATATTCGTTTGGTCTGCAGACGCCTTACAAAACGTTGCGAAATTTACGCGAACGTTTCAAAACGGAGAAAATTTTCTAAAATTTTTCAACATCAACGGCGATAATTTGTCACGCGATTATGATAAAAAAAAATTGAATTCGAAAATAAATACGCTACTATCACACATCTATGGAAAAAAAAATAGTTGATCTATTTGAAGCGCGAGATACTAAATGGTGTGACCATTTCAGCCCCAAATACGTCCCAAAAAGTAAGGATAGTAAGAATGACGTTTGGAATTAATTATGCGACGTTTCCGGTTCGGGTAATTCTCGTCGGTTTCTTCGGATCCGCTGAGCAGAGCGGATCTCCTTTTGGCCTCTTCCTCGGAAATGGTCTCGTTTCTGGGTTCGAGAATAATTAGATTTTGTATAACGGTGGTGGTACTCGCGAGTTGATTGTTTTCGGTGGTATTCGGAGTGCTCGGAGTTGTCGACGGTTTGGACGATTTTGAAGTGCTGGATGTAGCGAACGAGATGAGCTTAGGTTGCGATTTGGTGGTAGCCAACGATGCCCCTGTTGATTTTTCCGGCTCCGTTTCGATAGATTTGGATGTACCATCGGGAGCGGCGTTTTCCACGGTTTCCAACGGGTTTAGGTCGATTTTCTTGTATACGTTGATGACGTCCACATTGGTGAAATCGTTCGAGTCGAAGGTGCCTTCGATGTTGTACGTCCTGTCGCCTTGGTCTTCTTCGCTTTCGCTGGATTTCGATGCGATGTTCTTCAAAGCGTTGTTGACGCTTTCGACCTCCAATTTGACGGATTTTTTGACCGGCGTGGATACAGAGTCTTGGAAGATTTCGCGGTCTTTGTCGTTGTTGTAGATCTCGTGCGATTCTTCGACCGGTGTCGCGTTCGAAGAGGATTCCGTTGTGCTTAAGGGTATGTAATTCAAGATGCTGGAATTTTCTTTGGATAGTTCGCCTATCGAAACGGTGGTTTTGTCTTGTTTCGTTTTCAAAGGCTGAGAAGTCGGGATTAAATTTATGCCTAGTTTGGCCGAATTCAACGCTTTGTGAGATGTTTCGGTGGTATTGTAAGGTGCTTTTGTTTCTGGTAAATCTGTCGGGTATTTTTCAACGAACGGTTTTGATGCTCGGATTGGTTCTTCGGCGAAGGACATTTCCTGCGGTAGAGATATCGTCGACGGTTCCGAGACCACGTTTAATGGAGGCGAGCTCTTGAATGGAGTTTCCGTAGCTGAGCCGAGAAAAACGCAAGGAATTAGGTGGAATCGAGTAATAAGTGTTTTGCGCGGGTTCAAAAGTACTCGCTAGTTAGTACTTACCGGTGGATTTGATTTCTTGCTTGCTTGTGAGCTTGGTGGTTTGCGTTGTGACCGTTGATGGGATCAGTGTTGGTGTTTTGGTTGTCTGCGCTGGTCCGATGGATGATCGAAAGGTGATCGTTGTACTGGGTACTTTGATCGGTTTAAAGGAAGTTCTTGTGACAACTGGTGTGGTTTTGTTTTGCGATAACGGAGTTTCATTGGATTGCGTAGGGCATACTAGATGTTCTCGGATCATCTTCTTGTTCTCTTCGACTTTCTCGTTTACTCCCTGCTGGAATAGATATCCATCATTCCATTTAGAATATTTTTGATAAGGACTTATTTTTAAAGAAATAAAATAATGATTTATCTAACACAAGCAATCATCGGTACTGTCAATTTATGACCTTTTTCGAGTTCTTTTGAGTTTTTCATTACTTGTGATTTTTTTATCGCTTTGTACCTATCAATTATTAGTGATTTTCGGTTTTATTATTAATTCCATTTAAAAATACATCCTGAATCATCCACCTTATTTTTTTTAAATTGAAAAAAAAATGGAAAAATTCATTTTTTTGCACAAAATTTGCACAAAATTAAAAAATAATTTTTCCATAGAAACTTGATAGCTGATACTTCTAATTTTATTTTACATATTCTTTTAAAAAATATTCGTCCGCAAAATTTGCTTATACATATTACACACCTAATTTTTCATCTATTCAATGTAACGAGATACTAATTTATTATATCAATTTATCTTCTTTTTTAATAAAACTCATGTGTTTAATACCTTGAAAGAGAATTTTTCGAAGATAAAAAATTGTAATCGATAGAAAAATGACGGAAAATTTTCAATTTCTAACTGAAATTGAGCATTTTAGGTCAACTTGACTATTCGGAAAGGTCTAAAATTGTGAATTTCCATTCTAAATTTTTTTCTTCTACTCATTGGATAGAATTTTTTATCCTCTAAAAATTTGGTCCTTTTCCAGAATCACGTAAACTTCACCCTTTTTGAGATAAAATTAAAAAATGGTGAAAATTCATCATCGTGCTTATTTAACGTGTATAAAATACGGCGAAAAACTCATCCAGATGACGTCACGCGCCACGGTGTGGTAGAGGAAGAAACTGGACAGTTGTAGAGCATAAAAAAATATTGATTTTTTGTCCTATTCGTTTTTGCAACCGGTTTGATATTTCACAGGTAATGCTTGAAAGCAAAGTTGTAATAACATTTATATCAAACGGGCTGAAAAAACGAATAGAACAAAAAATTAATATTTTTTGATGCTCTACAACTTTTGTTTGAAACATTTTTCTCTATCGCTTATTTGCTGGGGTCATCCGTTTTGAGTTTCCATGACTACACTTTTTTATCACGATTTTGACAAGAACATCGGCTGCCAGCAGTGAAATATCGAACCGGTTGCAAAAACGATTCTACAAAATTGAACCATTTTTGACGCTCTACAACTTTTGTTTGAAAAATTTTTTCATATATCTTTTTTCCAAAGAGTTATTGATAACCGGTTGAGAACTGCTGAACCGGTTGTAAAAATTTCTGGGGCGTAGTGTTCAATTTCAACATAGAAGCATACACTTTCCGTTTAAATTTCTCGAGAAAAAACACGTTTTGTGGTCTGTGGGACACCCTGTATGTAGTTCAAAAATTTTTGACCCCCTCAGAATTGCGGAGTCGAAGATGAAAACCAGTGTGGCCACGAGGAAATATATGGACACAACTCGCACAAAATCTCTCGAAGGGTTTTTTTCTCCGCTCCACTTCTCATTTTCCATTTCCATCGTTTATTTCATTTTGCAAAACACCAAAGAAAGATGAAACGACATTACGAAAATTCATCTCGAATACCAAGCTCTCGCGTATACGTATAAAAGTCCGAAAGTAAAAAGATCTTTTACTCGGCCTTTGTCGCGTTTAATTCGTAATTTTTAACGTTGCCCGGAGATTAAAAAATATTTCCAAGTTGGAAGAAGTTTTTCTTTTTATTGTGCCATTGCGAGATGGGCTTGGCGAGCGGACAATGGAGCAAACTAGAAAATGATACGGGCTTCTCGGCGGCACGAAAGTGAAATACATTGTTAATACTCGACTCGTAGCAGCTTTAATGTATAAAACGAAAGTTTTATGCAAAATAAGACGAAAGCGAGTATAAATAATTTATGATCGTGTTACGTTTTTCGACCCCGAGGCTCGTCTTTTTCGAAAAGTTTAAAAATATAATCCGATTGTATTTTCTGTATATAAACTACGAAGATTACGAGAGAAACAGACTCGAGAGAGAGAGAAAGAGCGAAGCACAAATTGAAGTGCGTTGGTAAAAGCTAGTTGGAGTTTTTAATTGTTGACCAAATAGCGAATTTGAATGGTTGAAATTTCTCGAAAAATGTGGTGCTTAGTTATCGATTTCCCTTCTCTTGTCCTCTTCCACCAATTTTGTTGGTCTTTATCGCGACTTGTATTTTCTCCCGCTCTCGACATACAGGAATAATTTAATTTAATACTTACCGGATCGTGGCACTCGATATATTTGACATCGGAATTCTGACAAACGGTTCCAGCCTTTATCATGGTTTTCTCCGGATGGAACGTCACAATAATTGACGGATTAACAGCTTCCAGGCATGCGGATTTTTTCACCCATTTTGGAACTACGAAAAATTATGCCAAGTTTTTACGTTTCCGTAAGAATGTGCGAAAGGACGAGGATTTCTCGCCGTATGAGCGATATGGAAATTCGACGTAGCTTACTGGGCATTTCGCAGATGAAAGAAGCTGTTCCTGGCCCGTTGCACGGGTTCGCCATCCAGCGATAATTATCGGCCGGAGAAGCCATAACGCACACCGAACGATTCGTATCTGGAGCTTGTTTCCAGTATTCGTCGGTCGAAAGAATGCTTCCGTCTCTGAAAAGTTGCCTCGAAATGTGAATTATGCGTATAAACTACATACAGGGTGTTCCGGGGTAGAAGTAAGGCCTTCAACCCAGAAACTGTGCAACATAAACTGAGTCTATGTATGCATGTTTGCCTAAACCCCGGGCCACAGGGGCAGCGGTATACCCTTTTAAAAATTTTTTTTTTATTTTTGTTAACTGATTTTGAATAATTATAACTCAATTTCTAAAATTGATAGAAATATGCAGGTTTTTCTGGGAGAAAGAGAATTTTATCTAGATTATTCTAGTGTGGATGATTTTTGTGTTAGGTTAGTATTCAAGGGTGTAAATGACAAATTAAAGAAGAAAACACGTTTCAAATTGTGAAATTTTTATCATTTTTATTGAATTATTCAAAAATTTCTTCTCATAACATGTGACTTTAATAAATGTTTTTAGAAGGAAAAAGTTTGATCTTTCCAATGCCGCAAACCTCATCTTCCTATCTTAATTAGATCAAAAGTTATAAAAATTAAAATATCCAAAACTTTTTAAAATTATGTCAATTTTTGCAATTTTCAATTTTTGAACGACCATAACTTTTTAACTATGTGAGATAGAGAGGGGAGGTTTGCGGCATTCAACAGAACGGTCTTCCCCCCTCCTGAAATACTCATCAGGGTGATTGGTCAATTCAATAAAAATGATAAAAATTTCACAATTTGAAACGTGTTTTCTTCTTTAATTTGTCATTTACACCCTTGAATACTAACCTTACACAAAAATCATCCACACTATAATAATCTAGATAAAATTATTTTTCTCCCAGAACAAACCGCATATTTCTATCTATTTTAGTAATTGAGGTATAATTATTCGAAATCAGTTAACAAAAATAAAAAAAAAAATTTTTAAAAGGGTATACCGCTGCCCCTGTGGCCCAGGGTTTAGGCAAACATGCATACATAGACTCAGTTTATGTTGCACAGTTTCTGGGTTGAAGGCCTTACTTCTACTCCGGAACACCCAGTATAGTACTGTCGATGTAATTCGTATAGCGCACGTTTTCCTCGTAAAGCTCGAATAGCAGCTGCAGTGGTACTCTTCGCGACACCTATGAAATTTATTTAACTCTCTCGACTAACGAACGATCTTGTCGTTATGAAATTTTTTCCTCGTTCAAGACGAATTTAAAAAAGTATAATTCGAGAAATGCCTCGTAATTTTGAAACGCGGTGCTTCGGCGATGTTGAAATTATCGTTGTTTGGCTTTTGGCTTTCAAATTTCGAATAAACTCGTGGAATTTTTCTTTTATGCGTCGCAAATTCGCCTATTTTCATACATCGCTCGAATGCTTCCTACGCTGGGAAATTTTTTCGTTACGCCTCGATGAGCATATAAAAATTACTAAATTTGAAGGAAATTTTTACTCGGAGGGTTTCCTGTTTTTCTAACGAGTAAATAAAATTATGAAGTACGTTTTCGAGTTTATTTACATTTTTGGCGTCGTCGCGGCGTCTGTAGGGGGTGTTAATACGTACGTTGATCAAATTATTCGTTACGCGTTTACTCGATAAATTAAACCCTTAGGACGGGACTACGGGTGTAGTGGGTTGCATAAGCAATTTTTGCAGGAAAAAGCACTAAAATCAATGTCACTGTCCGGGAAAATTTAATTTGCAGAATATCGCTTTGTAGGACGAACAAATGTACGTTTAAGAATATTATATCAAAAAATTGCTCCATTTTATGAAAAATTTAACCTACAAGATCTTATTGTTAGGTTCTAAGATCCCATAACTTCAGTTGTTGATCAAATGGGACAATTTTTCGATACGATATCTTAAAACATACGCTTGTTCCGTCAGACAGTGCGATTTTCCACAATTTATTTTAATTTTCCTGAGCAGTTAAAGGAATTTTAGTGCTTTTCCTGCGAAAATTGATTATGCAATCCATTATACCCGTAGTCCCGTCTTGAGAGATTCTCTCACTGGTACAGTCGCAAACTGTAATTTTTTGAAAGAAAACTGCAATTCATGAAAGAAGCATGAGTTTTGGTATGACGAATATTGACATAAAAACAATGTTTTTTAAGACCGAGAGGCATTCTTGCTCCCCTCTTGTTGCCCCTGTGAAACTATGAATTTTTGAAATTGATTGGAAAATTTTTATACCGATGAAATTTCAATATTTTGGTGTCTATCAATAGGTACTCGTTGGTAATACACTTTTTCATCGTTAGATTGGTTTTCCCGCGTTTCCTCCGCTCAGGGGGCACCAACCCCTAAAGTGAGGAGCCAAAAAAATTTGCCTTTCGCAGTTTAAATATCGCTTGGTGAAAACATGTAAAGCGTGCGTGTTACTGATAGAATTAATTTTTTCATTCGACCCTTCTTACCCTCCACCTCCGAACCCCCTTCAAGCCACAAGAAAAAACATTTCCGGTTTAGGAGATTTTACCTATTTTAGGCGCGAATTTTGGATTGAGGGGAGGCTGTGGTAAAATTTCAAGCGTATTCGCTCCATTACTCCATTACGGTGACGGATTTTTTATTTTTCCCTGAATATAACTTTTTGAAATACTGTTGTTTTCAAACTTTGAAAATTCACCTAAAATCAAAAAATCAACTATAGCAGCTGAAAATTTGGGTTTAGGGGTTCTTCGATGTCTTCTTTCCAAATATCCGAGTTTCATTACACTTGCGAGAGTTCTCTTGCTAGACACCAAAATATATATTGAAATTTTATTGGTAAGAAAAATATCGAAACCATTTTTTTAATTCGTATCCCCGCAGCGGAGGAGAAAGAGGGGAGCACGAATGCCTCTTGATATGAAAATTTTCCTCTTTATAGTAGAATTCACAAAACCGAAATTTGCACTTGCATTATTAATTGTAGTTTCGTGTAGTGGTGTTTTTTTTTTAAATCGGATCACTTTGTTTCATCTTAGGGTGTCTGGGGGTGGAGGGTATAAACGATTGAATGGAAAAATGGACTATAACACTAACATGTGCGTTTTACATGACTTCTCCAAGTCAAGTAAGAACTTTGAGACACGATTTTTTTAGTTCCACATTTTAGGGGTCGGCGTCCCCCTAGAAGGGATGATACAAAAAGTGCAATCTCACGATGAAAAAATGTAATTCTAATAAATACTTATTGATAGTCACCAAAATATTGAAATTTCGCTGGTAAGAAATTTTTCCAGGCGGTTTCAAGAATTCGTAGCTCCACAGAGGGGGAGGAAGAGGGGGGCAGGAATGCCTCCCGGTCTCAAAAATTTTGTTTTTGTATCAATATTCATCATACCAAAATTCACGCTTCTTTCACGAATTGCAGTTGGCTTACAGTTTGCGACTGTACAGGGCGATGTTGTTCTTTCCATCGAAATAGTTCTTCTTCCTGCCCTAAAAATCTACCCGTTTTCAATGCTGCGCTGCCCGTTATCTTATTTATCCATTCCTATATCCAGGTAGTTATCCAGAAACCTATTCTATCGTTTCCTCCCTTATTCTTATTTATTTCTGGTCCTTTTCCATTTCAAAAGCTGCACCGCAAAACTTACCTCCATTCCATGGATTCGTTGTACAATCTCTGCAGACCAATCCAGACAGGTTTATCGTAACCGATTTGTTTGAGATACGTTTTCACGTCTTCGAATTGATTTGGTTTATCGACTGAAAAAAAAAAAAGAAAAACATCGCAATTTAAAGGATAACGTTGTATAAACTTGGAAAATATATGCTCGTATTTTGCAAATACTGGTAGTTGCGTTTTTAAGTACTCGAACGAATTTACGAATAGTATAAATTTAGGCGACATGAAAAAAAAACAACGCGTGCATCGAAATAATACGCTTCGCGAACGTTATTCGCAAAATGTAAAATAAAGTATCGAAGTTTTTTTTCGTTTTTTTTCGCTCCATGTTATTTATCGTCGAGTAGGTACACTCGGCTTGGAAATCATTTCGTATACACTGAAGCTATACGTACGAGTATATACGTATTACGTGCACAATATACTCGTACATATATGCGAGGAAGCATTTAGTATACGAAATAATTGAATGAAAGCTCGCGTTTAAGGATTATTTACAGAGATGATACACGAGTAAACGAGTAACACTCGAATAAATGTAAAATAAATACGTAGCCGACGACGTCGTCGTGCTGAACTCGGCGTTGGTGTTTTTCTTTGGCCTTTTTTTTCGCTCCTCCCCCCTCGCGCCTATATCGGAATTGCCTCGGAGTAACGCTCGCGGCGTATTGTCGCTTCGACAAAGCGTGTATTTTTGTTCAATTTGCAAACGTTTACATTAAAAGTGGGTAAAATTACGATAAGTCGCACGTACAACTCGACGATACGCGATGTAAAACGTATTGCGGATTTTTCAAGCGCAATTAACTATACATGGGTTTTCCGGCGCGAGGTTAATTTCACCCGAAAGTATTCGTACGCTGTGCTCGTTAGGGCAATTGAAACGCGAACGTCATTTTAAATTTTAGATTATAGTTTCGAAACGTCGTTTAAACCAGAAAACCATCTTTTGCGAAGTGCTAGATATAGTAGATACATGTATATCAACGTTGTATCGTTGAAAAAAAAAACCGACATGAATTACTAAAACGAAATACCGAATACTGCAATTTTATCAAACCATCAAGCGAGAACTTAGTTGGAATAATGTTTAAAAAATGATATTACGCGTTTTGATTAATATTAACGTGCGCGAATTTTGGCATTTATACGTCACTCTGTCTTTCTCCCTTCTGGAGTCTGGAAAATTGATACGAATGAGTTTTTTTCCTCATTTTTGCCACCAAGAAGGTTCCTTTATTCGCGAAGAATAAAACGTCTTCGGCGTATCTACAACTTGTTAACGTAATCGTTGGAGCTTATATTAGCGATATTCGTTTCTCTTTTCAGCGTGCCAGGTTCTCGTAGGATATTCTTCGTCGAATCCGCCATTGTCGACTATCTTGACAAAATATCTTTTAAACTTTCGCATCAAACGAAATTCGTAATTGTATTCGAACTACTTTTTCAATTAGATCGACATTATGATTGAGTTTTGCTATCGCAGCATCGAGTCGGTTTCCTAAAGTTTAGCATGTGTTCGTGTTCTTACATACGAGACGCTTTTAGAGTCGCATTTTGATTAATTCGTAGCTATTGTGAGATATGTGCGATGAAAAGCGAATGTATGACGAATGTAGGTACACCTACACATGTACCTACCTATATTCAAAAAGAGCGTGATTCCAGTTGGAAATTTTGGCTCTTGTTACGGCATCGGTTAGCAAACGTTCTCTTTGAAACATCAGAGTTGATAGTAGGACGCTATCATTTAAAAGGCAATTAATCAATATTGTTTGGTCTGTCGCCTGCGGTTGCCTCAATTTTTTTATACTTAAAATCGAGCAGTATCACGATGCGATGTTCTAAAATGTATACAGGGTGTTTCAGGGTATGAGTGAGGCCTTCAACCCTGAAATTATGCAATATAAACTGAGTCCGTGTATGCGTGTTTGCCTAACTTCCTGGCTGCAGGAGCAGTGGTATACTCTTTTACCAATTTTTTTTTTCAATTTCGTTTACCGATTTTGAATAATTATAACTCAATTTCTAAAATTGATAGAAATATGCAGGTTTTTCTGGGAGAAAGAGAATTTTATCTAGATTATTCTAGTGTGAATGACTTTTGTGTTAGGTTAATATTGAAGGGTGTAAATGGCAAATTAAAGAAGAAAACGCGCATTTTTATTGAAATTTCCTCTCATGACGTATGACTTTTTAATAGATTTTTTTGGGAGGAAAAAGTTTGTCTTTTCCAATGCCGCAAACCTCATCTTCCTGTCTTGAGAAGAGCAAAAGTTATAAAAATTAAAATTTTAAAATAATGTAAATTTTTGCAATTTTTGATTTTTGGACGACCATAACTTTTTAACTATGTGAGATAGAAAGGTGAGGTTTACGGTATTGAACAGAACGGTCTTCCTTCCTTCAGAAACACTCATCAGAGTGATTGGTCATCAGTAAGGCTTAGATTTTTTGTATTTACATTTTTTTTTGGTGGATTTTTTTGTAGCATATCAATAATATCTTTGCGAATCATAAAATTCCGAGTAAAATGAGCCCTATATGTCTAAGTATATTTTTACAAATTTTACCCTAAAAAGCATAAATTGGCATATTTTTGTTTTTGGCCATTTTTTGGCTTGGATTTCTTGTATTTGCATATATTTTTCGGTGGATTTTTTTAGGCATATCATTAATATCTTTGCGAATCATAAAATTCCGTGTAAAATGAGCCCTGTATGTCTGAGCATATTTTTGCATATTTTTACATATTTTACCTCAAAAAGCATAAATTGGCATATTTTTGTTTTTAACCATTTTTTGGCATGTTTTACACGTTTTTGTATTTTCTGAGACATATCTTGCAAAATCCTTCAAAATTCAGTTTTTTCAATGAGAAAAAAATAAATAAATAAACCACTTTTTTGTCAATGAAAATTAAAAATGCATTCATTACGAAAAAAAAATGTAATTTAAAAAAAAATTCCGTTAGATTTTTTCCTTCTTTATTAAATAAAAATACATAATTACGTTTGCGAGTTTTTCATTTTTTACTGCCGCTTCAAAAATTCTAAAAATAATTATTGTAGTATAGGTTTCGGTGGGGGGCTAGCGACCTACATATTTTTGGATCTTGGAGAGTTATAAATTTGGATCTAAATAATTCAAAGTGATGATCATAACTTGGTGACGACTTTTTGCTTAGATTTTAGTTTAGGGTCGTGGGTGTCGCCACCAAACTCCTATCACTTGACTAAGGGAAAGGGTCCATGTCGGCTCCCTCCCCTCAGAGGATCACGGGATCCTCACGTACTACATCGGACACGTGTCCGCCGCGATCACGAGAATAATTTTACGTAATAAAATAGTACTTACAGACCGTTAATTAAGCTGTAGACGCGGAATGGTAGATGAATGGTAAATGAAGTAAAAGTACTTACATAAGGAAATCGACGTGGTACCAAACGTAATTTTATTTAACAAGCAAGTATAAGAGCAACAGTAAGAATTAAGAATATGAGTCCGAATAAGAGTACGAATATAAGCGAATAAGAAGGAATATGTAACATCGATGGATCCATACGCTGGTACCTAGCGTAATATCTAGATCCCCTCCTAATTTAAATAAAACCGGTTTTATCTATTATACCTGGTCTTAACTGTACGTACGATCCTACCTATCTAGATTGGATCTACAAGATAGGCATCCTGTTTGATCCAATCCTATATTACATATAATTTTCCCCTAAATTTTACTCTATTGACAAAATTTCTTGGATCCGTAAATTTTAGGAGATGAGTACAATTTACTCCGATTACTATATAAAAACAAAATAGGAACTAGTGTACAGATTAAAGTTAAAGTATGGTAAAATGAAATAAACGAATAAATCTTCTTCCAAAAGTAAACAAAAAACAAAAAGTAAACAAAAAATGAAACAAAGCTTGACTTCCAATCTCGATCCATTTCAACCCTTTCGATACCATTCAAGATCCCGCTTCTCGATCTTCACTTGGATCCTGTCTATCTCCCGAATGGTGTCGATCTTATTATACTTTATCGTGCTTTCCTCTCCGCGATGATCCCGAATTACCGCATAATCTTCACAGATTCTCATAACGTGGGTGCGGCACCACGCTTCTCCCAAAATTATGTATGAATTTTCGGTCACCCAACCGGCTGTTGGCGCAATAAAACTAATCTTCTCGTTCAGGGATCCCAAGGTTAACCTTCTGCAACTTCGGTAGGACGTTGTCACCTGATAGTTTTTGATCCAGCCGATCTCAGTAATTTCGGTTACGTATGATCCATTGGGTCTAACGTTTCTCACCGGATCCTTGAGCGTATTTGATGTTCCAACGTTCTCAGTCATTTTCGAATCCAACACAATACGCACTGGATCATTTCCATCGAAGAATCCCTCGGTCACCAACATTATCGGTCCATTGGTCACCCATCCAGCATTGGGTGGGTGCTTATGGTAAAAATGGACGTGATATTTTGGATCCTTTTTCAACTCCTGGAGTAAGGACCATTCCCAAAATACGACTCTCTTTGGGGGATCCAATTTTTCTTCTCTTTCTTTTAGCAACAATTTCAGCTTGTCATCTAAGGCTTTAATTTTAGATCCCAGATGCTCCTGTACTTCTCGGACGGCGAGCTTAGTGTCGGTTCTTATTTGATCCACGATGACGTTTTCGGGCTTCTGGCTTCTTATTCGATCGAACCAAACGTGAGGACATTCCATTGTGGATCCGCCTAGGATCCCTTTTCCATTCTCGAGAGTAGTGGTC
Organism: Maconellicoccus hirsutus; assembly: GCA_003261595.1. Lineage (NCBI taxonomy): Eukaryota > Metazoa > Arthropoda > Insecta > Hemiptera > Pseudococcidae > Maconellicoccus > Maconellicoccus hirsutus. The sequence goes on along the minus strand of QBDW01005948.1, from coordinate 9,579 downwards.
ATCGTCAACATCCTTGGCTCGAGTTCACTCGCCCTTAGTTCGTAATCCGCATAGGTATCTAGCAGTACGTGGCGGTGACCGCTTGCGCACCTCACTACTACCTGCAAATCAATCTCTCGTTTAATACAATTTCTTGTATTCCGATTTGACACTATCTCTGCTGGTCGTGTTTGATTTAGTGAATTTGATCCACGCACTGAAAAGTGCGATTTTAGAGATCATATTGAAATTCGTGCCTTCGATTGCTTTAGGATTCAGGATTAAGGATTAGGATTTAGGATTCAGGAAATGAATCTATCTAAACATCTTAATTCTATTTAACGCTATTACAGCTTAAATATATTATCCTAGACAACTTAATCCCTACGTTTTTAACTTCGCGCGCGATCTATCTACACATCTTAACATTACGAATATTAGTAAAAATTACTTGACTTTGATCCTTTTTTAAAATATAACTTATAATAGTTCGGCCTGATCTCCCACTCTATGATGTAAGATCCTTTGTTTGATTATTTCACCTACCGTTCTGGTATCGTTAAATTGGAGTTTGTTCATAATCATTACATCTTCCAATTTCATTATCATTGAACAAATGATAACTGTATCCAACTGTATCCTCATCCAAATTCAACTCGAACAGGTTTACTGCTGCACCTGGAACGTAAGGAACTGGAGTCTGTGCATGAGTATCTGGATCTTCAATTAGTAAACGATGTCTAGGCTGGTCGATGATTATACCTATTTCTTCCATAACATCAGTACCAAGTAGAATATTCACGTTGAGATCTTTGACAACTACGATGGGATGTTTATAGATCCTCTTCTTTTGGCAGTCGGTGAACGCAAATTCCAATACAGCCGTGCATATCGCCTTAGCTTTCTTTTTGCCTACCGCCTGTCTAAACTCGGACCTGGTCCCTTTACATGGAATCTCAGTCTTTATCAGATACGGATTATTTTCTCGTATCTTTTCGTAGAATTTATCGTTAAACAAGAAATGAGTACATCCATTATCGACTTGAGCAACATGAGTCATTTCTCCCATCGTAAGGTTAACTAATGCTGGTGTTCCTGCTTTACGTTTCTTCCGGTTAATCGATGATTTAACTGGATCCTCCTCTATATCATCACAGATTTTCTGAGTGTTTTTATCTTTACAGGTTGGTTTTACACCGTTATCGTCGATTTGATTAAATTTCGACGTATTATCTCCAGTAAGTTTATCAATGATGTTGACGGATTTTTTCGCTATCGAAACATCTCTCATACGAACTCGTTCTTGTGATGTGTTGGATCCCGCTTTATCGGCTTGCTTTAATTTAAAATATGATCCTAACACCCTCTCAAGATTTCGATATGCTTCGTTACTCCAGTGTACAAGGTCTTTCTTTCCATTTGGAGTTATCTTCCGGTACCAGCTCATTCTTGGTGAATAGCAGAGTTTATCCCATTTAACGTAGAGCCACCTCTTATTTTTATCTTGGTTCAAAGTAGGTTGAGTAAAGAGATTAAATAGGTTAAATATTCTCACTCGTTCGAATTCTCTCGTGGTAAAGTAAATATTCGAGTTACACTCTTGTAACTTTCGGTAGAAATTATTCTGATCTTTAGAATCCAGAATTGGCGGTAGTGAACATAAGTAAACATTCGTGTTGGGATTATTACTCATAATGATCTCAATGGCGGTTTTCAAATTCTGTCTCCAGCTTGTGACGTCAAAGTTGTTTTTCATGACGTCATTTATACCGATACACATAAAGACACGATCACTTTCCATTTTTGGATCATCTTTTAAGTCTTTCATCAGGTCTTTGATCTTATATCCTGATTTACAGAATTTGAATTGTTCGTTGTTCATACTTGAGATCCATCGATGTAAATTAGAATCTCCAATTAGTTGAATTCCACGCCATATCGCTGGATTTAACTTTTCATCTTGCGATTGAATAGCTGCGATCATTGGATAACTGGACTCGCCTAGAACGTTCACGTCTTCTCGGGAGTCCTTCGAGTCGACTATTGTTAGTTTTCCGAATCCTTACCAGAAGATTGAGTCTCGATCTCATCCTCTGAGCAATCCGATACTTCATTCTCATCTTCTTTGGATGCAGTATCTATGACGAGTATCTTACGAGGTCGTCCTCTTTTCTTCGGTTCGACGGGCTTGTCTGGTTCGCTCTTCGTCGCAACCTCATCTTGACTTTGTTTATATGCAGAGGTCTTATTTTTATCTTTCGATCTCGTAATTATTTCATATGAGCTTCGTCTTTTCGTAAATCTTTCATCTTCACTAGAGACAACTTCACTCCCTTTAGTTGTTCTCGACATCACCATCCTGGAAGAGATTATTACTTCATTTCCTTTTCTAGTTTCGATTTCTCTATCGAACTCGAGTATTCGATCTATTATTTTCTGAAAAGGTTCATTTACACAAAAACGAATTGCATTAGCATAACGTTCGGGTATCTTGGTGAATAATGTACTAATCACCACGTTTGGATCCATTTGGTGGTTATGTTCTAACCTGTTCAGCCAGAACTTTACATACGATCCAACCGATTGGCCTTCCACTTCAGGGTACTTGGATTTAAAGAAACATCCAATCTCGAGTGTCTGAACATTCTTGTTCCAGAATTGCAACACGAACTCCTGAATCATGTCGCTGGCGATTATCTGAACGTTGTCGTTGTACTGGACATTGACCCAAGAACTCGCGCGCCCTCGTAGTAGTCCAGTAAAAGCATGTACTGCCTCGTCATTCGTTTTTAAATAAGGCATAACCTTGGCGTAAAACTGATCTAAGAATTTTGCACAGGATCTCCCATCGGTATCAGGATCCCATGGTTCAACATCTTCATATTGGCTAAATACCTTTCGCATAAATTTCGGCAGGTCCGTTGATACTTGCCGGTGTAACGATCTATTTATGCTATCGTGTAAAGTCTCGTTAAGAGATCTAGGTATTGGCGTCGTACGGTTGAACTGAACGTTGAAACGATTCGTAGATTCATGATTAGGTAGGAATGACGTCATAGGTCGACTAGAAATTGGATCAACTCGCGGTGTCGTAATCGAATCATTATTTATCATTTGATTCCCAGACGTAGACGGAATACCCACGGTAATAGGTATCGTAGGTGCCACTGAACGTACAGCCGATGTACCTCGCGTAATTTGATCCACAACTGAAGCCTGATTAACACCAACGATAGGTTCAGATTGTTGTTTATCAGTGTTAGGCGATATAGACAAAAATTTTTCGAAAGCATTACTAAGACGATCAATCGATGCACACTGCTGAGCCATCACCTGATTTATAGATGAATGTATGTACGATCCCAGAGTGGCCATTGCAGCCGTCATTTGCGATAACATAACTTGTTCCGCTGCACTTGCACGAGTTTGCTTAGAACTCCCTACAACCCCTCCGACTGCATCATGCAGTGCCTGTTGTAATGCTTGATCCACCGTATTTTGTTGATGTCGATCCATATCGTTGTTTTCCAATCCTAAATTCAATAAATCGCGATCGCTGTCTACATCTCCTTCGTCATCGGTCATATTCGGCAAGGTTACAAAATAGGTAGTAACGTATTTTACAGGAATTAAATTCCGATGACGTCGGTACAATATTGGTCGATTCTAGTTAATAGCAACGACGAATTACATGTATAATCGATAAAAACTTACAAACTATAGATAAGAAAGGACAGAGCAGACACGGACCCGTTTCCCCATTTAAAAGTACGATGGTATCGGTAACAGAGTAGGTAATGCCAACAGAGACAATGTCGGATCGGTTTAGCACACGTGGTTATATAAGCGACGTATTATATTAACTAGCCTTGATAGGCTTTACCTATTGATATATTATAAGTATGAAATTTTATCAGATAGGTAATCTCTTTGATAAGAGATTGCCTCGCGTTCGGATCGTAACGTAATGTAACGTAATGCAACGTAATGTAGATATAGTGTAGGTACAGTGGTTACCAGTAGGTAACACGTATATTCCCCCTACCTCCGATAAAAATACACGCGTATTTTTCAATTAGATCCATTTCTCCGGACTAGCCTTAGGTAGGCTGATCCTAGGTTCGAATAGGTTGGGCGCCACCGTCTTTTAGAGAGACGGAACTCTGTCGCGTTATGTTTTGCAAGTTTGTGTCCGCGCAACGTACCGTTTTGTTGTTGTTGCATGGACACGAACTATCCCACACACACATACGCACACAGGCACGTCTAACGAATCTCCTGTGCACGAACATATGTGCAGGCTATTCGTGACGTTCGGCAACACTGCCGACGCGACTATTATAGGGATCTTTTATTTTTATCGGAGGTAGTGTTAGTATATTTTTCGTCAATAGTTTTAGGATCTTTATTAAATTTTGTAGGTATTTTTACTACGTTCACGGATTCCCAACCCATCTCGTCTCTTGTAATGAATTTCAATTTTTTGATCCTACAATGGGACCACGGAATCTTGGAGAGATCCCTCATACATGAACATCGGTTATATACCCAAACCAATTAGAAAACACTGTATAGCTGTTGGAGACAGCATAATGATTCTCATAGATAAATAAATAGATAAATAGGTTCCCGAGGGTGATCGAAGATCACGCCTGGATGAATAAATAGAAACTCCCGAGGTTCGATCCGGATCGAACCCAGATAAATACATGAATAAACTCCCGAAGTTGGATCTTGGATCCAACCTGGATAAATAAATAAATACATAATTAATGGTAGCGATTACGCCTTTGATAAATTTACTCCCGCGATTCGATTACAGAACGAACCTGGATAAATAAATAGATTTCCTCCCAAGATAGACTTTCGTCATATCTGGATAAATAAATGAATTTATAGATAAATAAATAAATAAATGTGGCACTAGGCCTTAAAAAAGAGCGAGATGAGCCGTGAAAACGATCCCATTATTCAAAATAACGTACCTTGTTTCTCAGATCCATCTTATTGTTATTTACGATTTTCTTAATTTTCTTAATAATAAAACACAATCCAATAACTCGACTTTATCACAACGCAACGTAATAACTATAATAACTCGAACGCAACACCAATGAAATAGGTAAACACAGTGATATTGACATCATGTGCCGGTTCCAGCATAACCACGCTTTATCCCGACAGTGTTGCCTCTGTTGGCAACTCAGCGATCTGAATTTTACTAAAAGATCGCTTCCTACATTCTAATTGGATTTCGATTTTTAGATCCTCGGGCCCCACGTTGGGCGCCAAAAATATGTAGTATAGGTTTCGGTGGGGGGCTAGCGACCTACATATTTTTGGATCTTGGAGAGTTATAAATTTGGATCTAAATAATTCAAAGTGATGATCATAACTTGGTGACGACTTTTTGCTTAGATTTTAGTTTAGGGTCGTGGGTGTCGCCACCAAACTCCTATCACTCGACTAAGGGAAAGGGTCCATGTCGGCTCCCTCCCCTCAGAGGATCACGGGATCCTCACGTCCTACATCGGACACGTGTCCGGCGCGATCACGAGAATAATTTATATAGTAAAATAGTACTTACAGACCGTTAATTAAGCTGTAGACGCGGAATGGTAGATGAATGGTAAATGAAGTAAAGAGTACTTACATAAGGAAATCGATGTGGTACCAAACGTAATTTTATTTAACAAGCAAGTATAAGAGCAACAGTAAGAATTAAGAATATAAAGAATATGAGTCCGAATAAGAGTACGAATATAAGCGAATTAAGAAGGAATATGTAACATCGATGGATCCATACGCTGGTACCTAGCGTAATATCTAGATCCCCTCCTAATTTAAATAAAACCGGTTTTATCTATTATACCTGATCTTAACTGTACGTACGATCCTACCTATCTAGATTGGATCTACAAGATAGGCATCCTGTTTGATCCAATCCTATATTACATTATGCAACTTATTCTATTCTTAATGCCGCCTTAAATTACAAAACCATGAAAAATTGTATACACGCGCGTTATTGTAAGTTGCAGCATTGTCAAATTGAAGGAAGTAACCTAAGATCGTAGAAATATGATCCCGTTTCGAGTCGCTTTTGGTGAAAATTATTCGAAAATTTTCGCACCGCTTAAGCTACACGTTTGAAAAAACGGAAAACGAAACAAGGAAACTAGAAAGTTTTCACGCGGCGAAAAAAAATTCGACTGTGATGTTGGCAGGAGTGCGACTACAGCGGGTTTCTTTTTCTCGGTGATGGAAATCCGCGTGAAATATTTCACTTTTTGTTGATTCGCTACGCTAGATTTCCCTGTTCGAGGGAGCAAGGAAAAAAACCTCCGTAAATGTCTTACATGTTTAAAAATAAGCGGAAAAAGAGAGGCAAAAAAGTATTACCGCGTTGTTAAAACAAAACTTCGGTGGAAAAAGAAGAGAAAAGTTTGAAAAACCTTTTTCTTTTTAATTTTCTAACTGCGTAATCATACTTGAAAAAAAAGGGCTTCTCATTAATCATATACGTTGTTAGTTTGGAAAAGCGTACCAAAGAGAAGCTTTTTTTTTCTCAAGAAATCGAAAGTTTTTTAATAATTTAAATTTATAGTTACACATAGCATAGAAGGAAACAAATGTAAAAAGAACTACTTTGTGTAGCATATTTTGATATTTTAATAATTACCGTATGAAGTAACATTTATATGTACGTAAAGAGAAAACTGTTTGAAATTAATGCTCGATAGGGTTCGCCGTGCATTTGTGTATTTAGGTGAATGGTTACACGATGTTAGGAAAACTTTTAGATCGTATAATTTACGCGTAAACAAAGCATAAAGGAAATTTCATTTTAGCTCGCTTTTAGCAATCGCTGTAAATAGTGCCAGATGGTTTTATGCTTTGAAAAACACGCCGTCGTGTAGTTGCTAAAATGTCGTAGAGTTGTGCCAATTGTATTAATTATTGTCGAGTTTATAATTTTGTCGTTTGTTCGGATGTTTCTGTGTGGTTTGCTTGTTGGCGAAGATATACGGCGGATTTTTATAGTTGCGAATATCTACTGCAGCTTGTATACACTTCGTGTTGTTTAGTTCGCGTTGTAATTTTGCTCATTTCTCGTTTACGTGGTTTGGTTTCTTTATGTGTAAAGTTTTCGCGATCGCTGTGTTCGGTAGAAATCGTCGGATACGAACGTTTATTAATCAAACGTCCAGAATGTGAAATAATATTGTCGAACGCGTGTGACTACCGCTGTATTGCGTAGTTTCACAACAGGTCGTTGAAGACGCGCCTGTAGTTTGGCAATTGGCACGCGAGAGTAAACAAAGAAGAGTTGAAAGGGACGTCGTTTGACGCGAGCTGCTTCAAAACAACTTGTTGAGGAGTGGGGACTGGCAACGTTTGCGTTAGCTTCGTGTAGCGTATTGGAGGCGGAGCGTTGTCTAACCTCCGAGTGACCTTGACTTCACAACGATTGGCGCGTTGTTTGAAGTAGCTTCATGTGGCGAGTTGGAGGGTGGAATGTTGTCTAACGCGTGGGGAATGTAGTTTCTCAATGATTTGTTAGGATTGACTCGTTTTTACTAACTTGAAACTAGTTGGTTAGTTGGGGAATGTTGTCTAATGCTACGTAAGCAGTAAGTACCTCTAGCTTCTCAAACATCATCGTTTGACGTTATAATTTTGCAGCGGTAATTGATCCGTTGCGCTTCGATATTTTTAAAAGGTTTTGTAAAAGTTATATACCTTTTCATTATTTATTCGAATGTATTTTTTGCCAGTGGATTTGAAGTGAGCTGATATCGATAGTTATATCGCTGAAATTCTAACTGGAATTACATGTATTCTCGTTTCTTCTTCAGTTTACGGGGAAAACTTTGGAAAAATATGTCGTTTCATCTTGTTAATATTTATTAGTAATCCGTTTTGGTTCGATTTTCCACATTTCGCTTTATATTCGGAGAATAAGTATATAACAGGGTCGGATGGCCTAGTTTACAATGTGTAGTATGTATCTTTCCTTATTGAAATATTTATTATTCATGTCTGCGTTACGAAGTGAAAGGCGCATTGTGTAAATTTGGCACCTAGTTTTAGTTTTACGGAAACCGGCGTGTAACATTTTTAAAAAGTCGCTCGACTGTGTATATTAAGGTTTCATGGTAACGTTTACTATACTTATATGTACGTATAAGCGATCCTTTAGATTGATATCTACGCTATTGATTCATTTGCAATTTTCCATTTTACGCTTTTTATAAAATAAATCAACCGATACGAGTTCGCGTTGCGAATGCAGATACTCGTTGTTGCGATAACGCGATTTCTTTATCAATTCAAAATGGCTCCTCGAGCTAATGAAATTTTCCACCCGAAAGCTCATATTACGTCTGAGTTTTTAACAAAATTGAAAAAAATAACACTAATGAAAGACGACTACTCTCTTTCGATCTGTTTCGCTGTAATTTCCATAGAGTAAACAACGTAGCTATTCGAAATTGAATTATAAGAAAAATATTTCATTTTTATCGACCGAATCTCTCATACATACGAGAATATTTCGCAATCGAACACGCTTCTTTGGATACCCGTGTACTTTTCAAGCAGGGCAGAACTAATAAATTATCGGTTTTTATGTCCGAAAGTTCGCAGTTTCACGTGCGGCTCAGCGGCGAGATTTCGGTTGCGCGGGGTTCGTGCCACGTGTGCGTTATTTGGTTTCGGCAAAAATGTCACGATCGCGGCTTCTCGGCGAAATTATCTTAATGGCGGATCTGTCGTTTATTGTGCGAGATATACGCGGCGACGGATAATTTAATACGCGCGCGTCGTCGCGTCGTCACAGCCGAGTTCAAAAACGCGCTTAACACGTAATCCTATTCTATCGCTAACGAGGAACTGATAAGTTGAAAGTGTCGTACGCAGGTAGAACCGACGTCGAGTTGGCAAATCAAATTAATCCGTCGGCTCGCGAAACCTTGTCACCGGACCGGGTTAACTAAATTTTGTCGATTTCGAGAAAATACGAGTATACGGAAAAATTGAATTATGGGTAAATTACAAAAATTTACAGTAAATTACAACAGTAAATTACCGTAAATTAGTGGTAAAATACACTAAACGACAGTAAATCACTGCAAATTACGATTGAATCATTGTAAATTACTGGTAAATTACAAAAATTGACGATAAATTACAACGGTAAATTACCGGTAAATTACAAAAATTGACGGTAAATTACAACTGTAAATTACCGGTAAATTACAAAAATTGACGATAAATTACAACGGTAAATTACAAAAATTGACGGTAAATTACAACGGTAAATTACAAAAATTGACGGTAAATTACAACGGTAAATTACAAAAATTGACGGTAAATTACAACGGTAAATTACCGTAAATTAGTGGTAAAATACACTAAACGACAGTAAATTACCGCAAATTACGATTGAATCATTGTAAATTACTGGTAAATTACAAAAATTGACGGTAAATTACAACGGTAAATTACCGGTAAATTACAAAAATTGACGGTAAATTACAACGGTAAATTACCGGTAAATTACAAAAATTGACGGTAAATTACAACTGTAAATTACCG
>QBDW01005947.1:0-24296 GCA_003261595.1 Maconellicoccus hirsutus | reverse complement strand
GATGTTTCACTTTCGATATTGTAATATCGACTTTTCATTTTCGATGTTGTAATATCGATGTTTGAATTATCGATGTTTGAATTTCGATATTAATATTGTATCGATATTTCAGATTCGATGTTGAAGATCGATGTTTTAGTTTCGATATCATAGTATCGGTATTTCAATTTTCATATTGGTACGTAATATATCGTTTATTTTTGAAATCCCCCCCCCCCCAATAAAAAATACGCGTTGAAGGATACTCTTTGATGAAGATTATCAAAATTCATTTCGAAGCGATGTAAACCTCGGGAATTTGAATAATAATCATCAAAAGCGTGAAAATTGAGTCTTTTTGATGTTTCGAGCTGGAGCAGTTGAAGATAATTGTTTATTTTTGAAAATCGTATACATGAAATTGATTTTTTCTTGACATAAGGCTCGTTTCAAAGACTTTTTTGCCTTGATTTACTTCAAAATTCCCCCCTCCCCCCATACTCGTCATTTTTTACCTCATCTCGTTTTCTTAGACACTTGGATTGATTGTCGAGGAAGATACCCCTTTAGCTTTCCTCCGGTGTCGATGACATCTCGATTTAGTCTGGTTTGTTCCATCGATCCGATGGCATCCCTAATATTCGAGCATCTCCGCAACCACCGATTAACCCCGTTTGTTGGTTAGTTCATACGGGGCACTCGAAAAACCAGAGGAAACCACGTACGTCGGGAGGCGGCGGATCGCCGACGCTAAACCGGCTCGCTCTTTTTTCAATCACGTTTCGAAAATCATCGATAAAAGGCCGGTAATTATGAATTACGCTGCGAAATGTTCTCGGGGCCGAGTCTATTGTTGAATTGAGACGAGAACAATTTATTTGACGTTTTAATGATGACGGCCGATGATGGGAAGCGGTCTTATGGGGAGAAACGAGTCAACGTGGAGGGTCCTGTTAGCGCTCCTTAATTACTCGAGCTCCAGTTTTTTCGTCGAACGTATACCTCACACGCAATCAACTTCGGCGTTAATTGGGCTTTGATTTCTTGATTTTCTTTTCGACCGTAATTACAATACGCGCGGACGCGTATGGTATCGGAAATTCCGCTTTTTTCGAGCCCCTTGCACCCCGCGATGTTTGAGTGATTAGGGAACTAGTTAGTTCGGGTGATCGTTGACGGTGGCCTATCGAAAGTTTACAAATTTCCGGAGTTTAGATGCTATTACTGGTTGGTAATTATCTCGTGGTATTGAGTGAAGTGGTGATTGATTTTTCGATGTTGAAGTACGTGGATTTCGCTTGTTTGGTGAAAATGATTGCGGTGAAGAGATTGGGATTTTTTGACCTTTTATGGTAAGTGCTTCTTCGATAGGCTGATTCTTGGATTTTTGGAAGGACTTGAAAAAAAAGGGCGATTAATTGCGGAAGTTGATGTTTCAATTCTGGGCAAACTTCCAAAGTTTTCGTTTTTTTGAAAAATTTCGTAAAACGGATTCAGGTCGAATTACTGATCCCACCTAAAGAGCATTATTTCACGAAAGCTCAAATTTGTATTTATGGAAAATGTCCTTGGGTAGATGAGTTCTTTCACAATCGAATAAATTTCCAGAGTTCATCTACATACATCGAATTACCATCAAATATGCGCCACTTTTACGACGATCTCGTGCCGAAGATGTTGATCTGATACGCGCTCTCGTAATATGCATATATCTCGGGCGTAAAATCAAATCCGTTTTTAAACTCGTAATCTCCGAATATCAACATAACCAGCCATAAGAATCCGGATTTCACGATTTAGAGAAAAACGTCACCACACAGGTGAAATGACGCATGTGCTATACCGTTTTTTTTTCTTCTTTTCCGTTTTCGATAACTGGTCTTGAGCGGTCGCGTGAACTAGGATATGGAATAGGATTTCGGATCTATGTCTCGATACGGTCGAAATAATATCGCCTAAATTGCGCACTTTATGCTTAATTTTGATCTGTATCTAAAATAGTTTTGGCAATTGAGCGAGAGAACTCGTTGATTGAGAAACCTTGGTGTTCAAGAAGCGTATCCGTCATGTATTGCTTGAATGTCGCAACGATTGAGGCAGAGGTGAGGGGGAGGGTTTGGTGATGAGATGATGCGGATTTCGTCCGCAGATTTGATCATTTTTGCGTAATCATAGGAAAATTTTTCGAGCTTGATGTACGTGTCTGGCTTATAAGCAGGAGGGAGGGAGAACGAAAATGCGCTTAGAAAACGTCATTTATATGAGAAAAATTACAATTTACAAAATTCTACCAAAATCGGATTTCGGGATCATTTGCTGCAATAAAAATCCATAAAAAGTCGTGTTCAAGGGGTCAAGTCAGTGCTGATGCCTCAATTTTAAAGGGGAAAATATTTCATCTCTACAGTAATGGCGTTCTGATGTTTTTATTTGAAAATAGAAAGATGGAAAATTTGACCGAGCAAAGAAAGGGTGAAAATTTTCATATATCCTATCGCAGAGATGTGAAATTTTTCATAGTTTTGGGTCTGGAGGGGGAAGGGGGAGGTATGCATAAAGATTTATTTAAAAATTCAGCTTGACAACATCGGGAAAACCTTTTTCGAACATTTCGCATGAGAAGATCCCCCTCAACAACGTATTATCAACTCTCTGTATTCCGATGGTTCGAAGTGGAAAAAATATTATTCACTCGTGCTATCAATTTCCATCTGAAGGAAGTACTCGTACGTACAAGAAAAGGGACAAATGGAAAGCACGAAAAAAACGAGCAGATTTTCAATTTATTTATGGCGGTTAGGCGAATATTCGGAAATAATCTCGATTGCGAGTAACGACGAAAATTTCCCGTCAGATATGAACGACGACGTCGATAAAAATAAGGATAAAAGGAGGTCTTGCAAGAAAAGCGGAGGAAATTGGCGTCGAAATTGAAATTCTAACGATGGACGGATGCGGCGCGGTACGATTCCGCGTATTCGACATGTTGCAGACATTAACGAGGTTGAAATTTTCAACGACCGGAGACTCGATACACGACGAAAGAAGATGAAACCGAGTATAAAAGTGAATTATCATTCGTCGCGGTGTATTTACAGATAAAACGTCGTTATTTCCCTTCAAAAACACGCATTCCCGTGTACGCCGTTATAAGCATACGATGCTTTTTAGGTTTTCGGTTTCGGGCAAACTGAGATAAAAAGTGTTCGCTTCGGTGGCTCGTCGCGTAGCTATGTCGTCGCTGAAGTTTCGAAAGAGTGTCTTTGTTTCATAGAGAACGCCTGAGGCGAGAACGTTTGTCATTTCGTGCTGAAAATTAAATCGCGTATTCGACGTCGTTTGTGCTTTTTTCTTTTGTTTTTGTTAACCTGAAGATGAGCTGGAAGGGTTGTTTATGTAGGATATGCTCGGTGAAGGGTAAGGCGAAATTTACCGGTGGTTGTCAGGAGAAGCTCAGCGTAATAATTGGAGCTGCGGAGGTGGAGGAGAGTAAGCTCGAATTGTCAGAACAACGTGTCGAAACGTTGTATAATTTCATTTTCAGGAAGGGGAAAAGAAGGGGGAACAGGGGATGCCAAGAGCCAAACGTCTAGTTTGTTGTGTCTTGTTTGAAAAAATTAAGGAAAAATGTTAGAAGATGAGAATGATGCAAAAAATTGCATGAAAATGATATGCAAGTTTGATTCAATAAAACAATTGTCATTAAAATTTCAATTTTTTCATAGGAGAGACTCTTGAACTACGGTCAACTCGAAATCACTCACTTTATGACCACTTCAAATTTGATCTTTACATTGGTGTAAGACGCCTGCAGCCCAAATAAAAATTTCTGATAAGGAAGCGAAGAGATGTCTAACCCCTGAAAGGGGGTAAATCTTGACTGGCTTTTGTCCAATAAACAACAACCGTCCTCAAGTATAAAGCTGACGATAGATGAGTACCATAACCCAATTCATGGGGATAAAAACCCCCAGATGAATATCTTGGGGTAATAGTAATGGCCATAGAAAATTTGTTATGGGTGTCTGAACAGGTATCCAAAAAAAAACTTCCCATAGAAGAAGAGACCACTTTCAAGAAAGGAATGAGCCCCTCAGGCCTCAATTTTATGGTATCGAGATGCGATGTTAATTTTGGTATTGTTTTCATGTAGCTCGACACTGCTGAACACTAATCCACCGTCGGTTTTTCCATTGGAGTCATAGTATTCGCACAGTCTTTGAAATTGTTCCTCTAAAAAGAGCGATTTTGAAATTTCCGATGTCGAACGTGGGCTTTGGATTGAAATATAGAATGCAACTGCATGAAATAGCGTCGGCGAAAGGGGGAGAAAACACACCAGAATGGGATACTTTTTAACGAGCGATATGCGTGATATATGTATATAATTTCGTGAAAATGCACAATTGACCGGTACACACACGCTTATAATATGTTGGCTTGAGAAGAAGAATTTTAATGTGGCGTGACAAGCTGCAAAACTAGTTTCATTTCGATTAACTGGTAGCTAAGATCTACTAACAATTCTCGGCTGGTTATCAAATACGTATATACAACATATACGCGATAGGTGTATAAATGGTACCAGCGCGCTCGCATTTACACGAGCTGCCGCTCGATAAATACACAACGGAGAGACAAGGGTGTCAATTAAAATTTTTCGTCGATTAACGTAAATCTGTCATTGGATCTGGTTGGGTTGCCTAGTACGACTCGCTAGGTGATATTGAGCCTTAATCGACGTTCGTTTGGTGAAAAATATTCGGCCGGGGCCTCGAAGCTGCCTTAGGGTAGGTACGGACTACGGAGCTCGGAGGTGGAAAAAAGGCAAGCGTGTCGAGAATTGCGTGGCTTTTATATTCGTACACATGCGCCTCCAAGTGAGAATAAATATTGTGATCGCATGCGTGTGTCATTTGAATAACATATGAGTGTGAGGTGAATGGGTCAAGCGTTGTGAGCTGGCGACTCTTTTGCTTAGATTGTAAGCTGCTCGTATATCAAGATTTCCTTTACCGGATCGAGGTAAATATCGAGTACTCGATTGTCTACGTACAAACGATTTTTTAATAGTTTATACGACGATTGAACCTTTCACACCGTGGTGTGATTAATCAGGAGTATCGCTGCGGCGGATCGCTCTTTATGAGATTGCTAAGAACGTAACGTGGGATGCGAGACGAGACTGTGTAGCCTTCGAGTTGTCTCGGCTACCATGAGATGTAGCCTGGAGCTGCGACCAGGATGGGAAAATTGAAGAAAAGAACGGTGGAGGTGTTTGTTTTCTTTTACGTTATGTTGTGTCGTGTTGACGTGTCGCGAAAATGGTAAAGATGGTGGAATTTTGAGAATAACCAATGTTAGTGAAAAAATAAGCCCAAATTTGGATTTAACGACGTGGAAACCTAAACAATCGATATGCATGACGATTTTTCATCATTTTTTTGGCGAATTTCCCCCTTATCTCCCCTTTGTTCCCTTAGCTCCCCTCTCCTCACTTCTTACAAGCTCCTCTACACGTTACCGAAATCACAATCTGTGGGGGATTCACTTCAAAACGAAGAACTTTTCGCATAATTTTGAATGCTTTGCCACAAAAATTCGTAGCTTCATCGACGTTCTGTACCCCTTGATGTGGGGAGCAATGGGGAGGCGATGTGTGTAAAAGTGATAAAAAATCATCATGTATGTCGTTTATTAGGTTTTAAACGACGCCGGATCCGAATTTGATGTTATTTTTGAACTAAAATGATATCTTGGTGAAATTATCGACGATGCGATCTAAAAATTAACGGAATTTTTCGTTCCGCGCAATAGTCGTTAATTAGGTAAGGAAATCCGCCATAAATTGACCGATTTTCGTGGACGATTTCGAGGTAGAAATTATTTACCGATGTTAGAACGCCAGAGGGAACTGGACGATTTTAACGAGGCGAAATCATTCAATCGAGGGTAAATAAAAATTCTTCGGAATTATGCCCGATAGATTACCCGCCTTAATTAAGCCACCAACGGACGAAGTAGTGGTACCGAATGATAGATCGACAATGGATACTGGTCGGCTCGCAGACGACGTAGGACTACCGGAGCACCGTACTTGAGAACCCCTAAACGGGTGATTAAGTTGTAAAATTATCGAGAGTTTGTTAACGATCGATCTTGATAAGGGCTGCTGGTGTTGCGTTGTTTTTTCTTTCCCATACTCGCGTCTAGATTATTTTAACGACAATTTAGTAGAAATAAAAATGCTCGTATTATGGCTCAGAACGCGCACGGCAACCGGTAGCTCGTCCACCGTACAGAACGGAGCAGAAAGTGCGAGCGAGAGAACGATACAGAAAGACAGATCGAACTCGTGTAACATTTATATTAGCGAAATGATACAGCATATTAAGTGCGAACACGTACGTCGTGAATGAGCGCAAGGGAAAGGGAGGCAGCTGCGAGCGCATTTTTAGATAAAAATCGGCGCCACCGTTCGAACAATTCGATACGCGCTGGCCTTTTAATTAATTTACCGTGAGGGATGCGCTACACTTGACGAGGTTATTTAGATGTCCGCGTTACAGAGGCGTTGGTCGGATCGAAAGGTCGAAAGCGTTGTCGGTGTTTGAGGAAGTTACACGGTGGTCACGGTATGTCCCTTCTTTTTTCATGCAGCGCGAAAACATTCCTGCGGTTTGTCTTCGGGTTTCGGGTCGGTGATGTGTATAATGGACAGCGTTTTCACGTAATTATCTGTACGCGGCCGCGTGCACGCGGACGCGATTTATTTAATATACCGAAAAAAAATTTTATGATGTATTAGGTTAACTAGAAAACCATTTCATGTCAAATATCTTCCAACTAGTTGGGAAAAAGTGGTTGTTGTCAGCTAAACTGGTGTTAAAGATAAAGCGAAATACAATAATTAAATAGCGGCCGCGTAGCGCGTACAACTCGGCCACCTCGAGTTTACGTTTTCAATTTACGACTTGACGTTGATAAACGTTCGAAGACGAATTTGTAATATGAACAAGGCGGAGTAGAGTGGATCGTAATAAAAGTAATTTTTGATGGTATGTATCGTGTATATCTTATACAAGGTGCGCGTCTCTCGGCCATCGTACAAGTTACATATACGTGCTTAGACGAAAAAAAAAAACCAACGGTGAAAATTTCTCACCGGTTTATATTGTGTCCTGGTTTAAGCTTTTTTTCATTTCTCCTGGTCAAATTCTATTTACGAACGTAGTCGGCTCGTAGTAAAGAAGCCTTGCATCTTTGTATCTGTGTGTTCGTAACGGAAATTTAATTATTTCGATGAGCGTACTTGAATAGCGTTGCGTTGGAAAGGGCAATCACTAGGTGAATTCGTTTTACCACCCAGAGAAATGCGGAGGAAAAATCATGGACGACAGAACATCGAAGGTTCACCCATTTGTCAGTTATGAGAGATTGGTCAACTGCGGTCAATTTAAAAGGCGTCATTTAGATTTTTACATAATGTTCCCTAAAACTCCTTCCTTAAGAAAAGCGTATAACGTCAGCGAAAGAGTGCAGTTTCATTCTGTGCATGGGACTCAAATTTACTGGTAATTTATAGTAACTTACCTTCAATTTACGGTAATTTACCAGTAATTTATGGTAATTTTACCAGTAATTTGAAGTAATTACGGTAATTTACTGGTAATTTATGGTAACTTACCTTTTATTTACGGTAATTTACCAGTAATTTATGGTGATTTACCAGTAATTTGAGGTAATTTACCAGTAATTTGGGGTAATTTACCAGTAATTTGAGGTAATTACGGTAATTTACTGGTAATTTATGGTAACTTACCTTTAATTTACGGTAATTCACCAGTAATTTATGGTAATTTACCAGTAATTTGAGGTAATTACGGTAATTTACTGGTAACTACGTAATTTAATGGTAATTACGGTAATTAATGGTAATTAAATTTCAATTTACCAGTAATTTATCGTAATTTGACCTCAATTTACCAGTAATTTATTGCGATTCAACTTTAATTTACCGGTAATTAATGTTAATTACGGTAATTTATGGTAATTTACCGTCAATTTATGTAATTTACTAGTAATTCAATTCACGTAATTCACCGGTAATTTACAATGATCTGAGCATAATTTGCAGTATGAAATGAAAATATTCTTACACCATTACCACCAAAAACGCATTCTATTCCTGATTTCGTGATTTTTGAAAGAGGCTGGCGTCTAAACGAAACACGATGAATTCGGAGAACTTGAATATTTTTCATCGTTGATATTAGTAGTATCCAAAAATGCAAAGTGCTCACGCCCACCACCGAAAAAATGTTTCCACATTTTTGAGCTTCTCCCTTTATCAAAATCGGAACGATGTGGGGTCGGCGACTTTGGGTTTTTTGAAATAGCTCTTCCGTAAGTTCACTTTCCATGCATAACATTTCGCCCAACACTCTTTGACAAAAAGTTTATTTTCTAAGATACTTTTTTGGGTAGAGAATCTAGCGTCTACTATAAAGCACACGTACGATAAAAATTATCGAATATTCTCTGCTCGATGCGACGATTCCGTTTGACGTATACGTAATTAAGACGTATAAGCGCCTTTGTGGAGACGCCTTTCATCAGAATTACACGGCTCGGTCGAGAATACGTATGGAAATTGGGAATAGGGTGACGTGGCAACGTGACACGATGCACGTACGTGTTGTCATCCGAAGCGTGTGCATCTGGAGGTGCATCTATGCGCTAGAAAATGCAAGAAGTTAATGCGGAGAAAAACGCGATTTAATGGTAAATTTAACCGTTTACTGTCGTTTCCAAGAATTCGCATGCAAGTCGTACTAAACAAAACGTCAAATAATATTGATTACGAATTGTCCATCTCCAACGGCGCGTTTACTGATTACTGTTTTTTTTTTTAACGTGTCGCGGAATTTATCACCTTTTAATACGCCGCCTGCCGCCTTCGCCGCGTATACACGTGGTCGCATTGTTAGCGGCGCAATACGAACGTGTCATAATGACAGATCGACAGCGTGCTTCGTCGGACGAAAAAATTGCCGGGGCCGGTGAAAACACGCATGTAATGAGCTTTTAGTTACGGTTGCGCGCGCTCGCATGATTCTACAGAAAAATCACATCCAGCTTGAGCCGGTATAAGCTGGAGTACTCCGGGTTGGTGCAGCGTACGGAATGGCGTTTTGTCGAGGTATTCGAAGGATCGTAGATGCGTGGTGTTCTGTTGCAATCTGCTGCCGAAGATTTTCCGGCTTGTTTGCTGGTTTTCTGGAGCTGGAAGCGTTGAATTCGGTTAATTAGTGTAGTACGCGAGGTTACGAACATTGGCGCGCGCCAACACCTCTAAATCGAGAGGGATAAAAGTTGAAAATGTGTCCTGCGGCATAATACGAACAATAATTGACTTCAACCTTGTGAGAAAAATAACCCATTGACGCACGCGAATTCGCAACGTGGCACGATTACAATATCTGTACGAGAGATCTAGGCGAATGCAAGCTGAAGCGTGTAATAACACGATCGAGATACAGGAGCAATACCAGTTCGTAGACCGAATCTTACTGACTCGTTATTTCAGCTGTAATTATATTGACTTTGGCGGTAAGCCTCATCGATCTTCAATTGACAAGCTGCATGCCGGACCACTGGCTCGTAATTGCCGTGTACTACAATGTGTTTACTAACATCGCCGTCTGCCGTGTTATAATCACAATTGATATTGTTATCGAAAGCGGTTAGCGAGAGGGTACCGGGCGAGGTTTTCGGTTCGGTTACACGAAGCTCGATTGATGGACAAGTCGATGAAGGGGACTGAGACGAGGAGTATATCCTCAAGGTCGAGCAATTAACTTAACGTGAACGGTAACTGAAGTAGGAATCCTCCAGTAACTCTGGATCTTTTTTGGATGAGAGAATTGGACGTCCTGGCAGCTATGGACAGAGTAAGAAGTCATTGTAGCGTTAGTACCTCCTATATTGAGTTATTAAGAAAAACAGGACTGTTAAGCCTTAATTGTTTGCAAGAAGTGCTTGTGGATTCTTCCTCCCAAATTACAAATAATGAGTCCAATACCTCTTCAGCGAAGCACACAATCCCAGTCCTGTGACCAGGGAGCTGTAACGATGTCTTATGCACTGATCTTCATTAAAGAATTCACTATTCTGAGTCCCAAGCTCACTTCCACTTTAGTGCTTGCTCCATGTCTGCAACGCAGTCCTGCTTCCACCCTCGAAATTTATCGAATATCAACGAAGCTAAGCGAAATCACCCGAAAACTTGACCAAACAACTATGGAAAATGTTTTCCGGAATTTTTCGAAAATATCCGAAAAATTCCGACATGAGCCGAAAGCATCCGAAATTCACCGATAGGAACCGAAATCATCCGAAATTGACCGGAAATGCGCGAAATCTACCGGAATGGTTTGAAAATATAGGAATTTGGTGGAAAATTTCTGTATTAACAAATGCGAGAACATCGTCGAAGAAATTCTTCCAGTCGGATGTTATTAACGAAGAGATTTAGTGGCATCATGCAGGATGGTCGATGTTATAAGATCACTCATCCCTGCATCCCAAGTATGTACCAAACAAACGGGTAATTTGACTACAGCTGCGACGCGGTTAACTAATTTGTAGGCGATAGTGGTAAATTGAAATGCATTGTTTATGACGGTGGCCTCCATTAAGCTACCGGGTATATACGAAGTATTGTTCGTCAGCGACGATCATTTATCGGACTCGGTGGCCCGATGTACGGAGGCGCTTATCTTGTTGGATTACAAGCACATACCTCATGCTGAGGTTATGTCCGAGAGAGTGTATGGAATGTGAACTCATATCGAGTACACGACGGCCGTAGAAGCGATTGTGTTGGCATTTGGTGTAACACGACACCGAGCCTAGTGGTTCCGATTATCTGATAATTGAACGTCTATAGGAGCACGTTGGTTGGATCGCAAATCGAGCCGACATAAATTTGTCATCGCTTCTGTATAATTATCATATTATTCGTTTGCAACTTTGTCGTACCAAAAGGTGGTACGCAGTGCGAACGACTTTATAATAGTACATGTTTTTTTTTTCTACTTCTATTTAATAAACGCGCGAGCCAGAGATCGCGGCCCCCGTCTATTATGTTGGCGTATTCGTTGTATATACGTGCGTACTATCTGAGGACATATCTGTCAAGATATACGCTATTATTTTCGGTATTCTTTATTAGATAATCTGTCATATTCTCTCTCGCTCTTTGGTGCGTTTTTTTTTTACTCTGGTACTACGTGGTACACGCCCATAAATTCGAGTGTTGTGTTCAAGGTGCGACCTATCACGTTCGTGAAACATTCGTGTTTTAATTTAGTTATATACGTACTCGAAGGTACTCTCTTCCTAGTCTGTGCGGTGGTTTCATCAAGCTCGAAAAAATACTACCTCTTCTGCGCCTTTTTTTTATATACGCACAATTTATCGACTTGTCAACTCTTTTTTACACCAGAGCCACGTTTGTGTTACTCAACTACCGCGCGCTATCTCGTGCCTTCGAAATAACGCGCCAATTAAACAGTACATAAGTTATTGTCTTTCTCTTTCTAACGTGATACGACAAGTTTTCGGAGTAACCGAAGGTTTTCCTTTTTCTTTTGATGGCTGACGCGGTGAGACGGTAATGCGATGATCTGAGGTGTTGCGAGTTGTGAGGAATTTCCAGTTTGGGGAGCGATCATCTTGGTTTTTTGACGAAGGTGAAGCTCGAGTGAAGATATTTGGATTGAATTTTATGTACGAGATCGTTGAGCAAAGAGTGATGAGTGTTGAATGAGAAGTTGAGATGTTTGAAGATATCGGCCATACATTGCTCTTATTTTTTTTTGGTAAAATTATTCGCGCATGTTCAATTACTATTTTGTTTAAGTAAATTGTTCGTATGAGATTGAATCGCTGTTTGTGATAACTCTGTCGTGGATCTTTTGAGTCGCGTTCGAAGTGAATTCATTTTTTGATCGAATCGTTTGCGAACGAATGATCCGGTTTCGGAATAATACGTTTGCGAGTAATTTTTGAACGAGTTGTTTGCGAACGACTGATTCACTTTTTGAACAAGTTGTTCGCGAACAACTGATTCACTTTTTGAACGAGTCGTTCGCGAGTATAATTTTTGAACGAGTTGTTTGCGAACGACTGATTCACTTTTTGAACGACTTGTTCGCGAACGACTGATTCACTTTTTCAACGAGTCGTTTGCAAACGACTGATTCACTTTTTGATTGAGTTGTTCGCAAACGACTGATTCACTTTTTGAACGAGTTGTTTGCGAACGACTGATTCACTTTTTCATCGAGTTGTTTGCGAACGACTAATTTACTTTTTAAACGAGTTGTTCGCGAACGACTGATTCACTTTTTCATCGAGTTGTTCGCGAACGACTGATTCACTTTTTTATCGAGTTTTTTGCGAACGACTAATTCACTTTTTAAACGAGTTGTTCGCGAACGACTGATTCACTTTTGAAGTAATTCTTTTGCGAACGACTGGATCACTATTTCTATTTGTTCGTTCGCTAATTTTGAATCGTTTTTGAAGTAATTCTTCGACAAACGAACGATTCAATTTTTTTGATGAAAAAAACAATTGGAAACAACACGGTGGAAATATTTTGAAATCTGTCTAACTGTATGAACGATAAATTAAAAAAATGTTGCGGAAATGTTTGAATCAAAAAAAAAATCCAAACTTTACACCGTAGAAGACTGATTCTACGTTGACTTGCTTTGAACAAAATTGAAAACAAAGTTCGACATCGGTCTATCTACAATGATGTTCATGTCGATTACGTGTTCGTACGATGCTCATCGAACGGACACCTTCGACAGCACGCGTTCGTTATTTCGACCACACATCGGCTTTCAATACCGAAATATACGACGGAGCGTCGCGCAAGGTGATGTTTTCCAGTAATATCTCATACGTATATACGCGTAGAACCTTGAGAAAACCGAATCGAACGTTTACGACGACACGACAAGTTCGCGTATATATGAAATTTCTCTGTAATACGTGTACAGTGTCTCAGAGAGAGGTAAAAAGAAAAACATACAAGCCGAAGAGGGCAAAGGAAAAAAAACGCGTAATATTAACCATCTGTTGAGAACATTGTACGCCCCGAGTCATATATTAACATCAGCTGCTGTAAAGAATGATATATATGGTTAGTTCAGCAGGTAACAAATGATTCAAAATGACTATATTAAAGAACGTAGAAGAAGAAGAGTCAGTTAATTGAAATTAATCAAGCGTGAGAAATAATGCGTATTAAGCACGTATACGAATACGCCGGCCGGAGTATATGTACGTTTGTCTATTACATATATGCAGATTATACCGGTAAAATATGTTTAAAGGAGACTCGGCGTGTACACGCACCTCGGAGGCGGCATATCCCCGAACTGACCTCCCGATTCAGCCGGGTTCAGGACGCGGCGCCATTATCATTCGAGAACGGCACTGGACTGTCGAAAAAGTTGGCTTATGCGAGCCTCTCATAGGTGGCATCGTTGACGAATTTATTTACTTGGTTGTCTTTTAAGGCTGCGAAAAAGCTCGAGGGTACTATGTTTGAGTCACGATGAATGTGGCCACACAGAGCAAAAGGTGATTCGATTTTTCACACGTACCAACGCGGCTACGTTCAATTTACACGAATGTGTCATACGAGCAGTCGAACGTATGATTAATGGTATATGCGGTTTACCAGGGAAAGAAAAAGTAGGCTATCGAAAAGTACGGTCAGAGGACGTGGAAAAAAACCCTTTGTTGGTGGAAGTCCACGTAGACGACGGAATCGTCGGCGCGAGGGAGAGATGGCGGAGCGCCAAAAAGAAAAACCGCGAAGGCATCGAGACGCGCGCGCCATAACACGCAGCAATAACGACACCGATGAACTCGCTCTTTTACAACGCTCCTATGGAGAATAACGAATTGAAGCGCCATCAGCCCACGCTTATTCGTCAGAACTTGCCCGCTAGCGTTGTGAGCCGTCTACATTGGCCGCAAAAAATGCTAATTGTTGGCTATCTGCGTGATATTATTGTGTGGAGATTATGCATGTGTACGGAGAAGAGTATGGTAGTGTTCGTGTGTATACGTTTATGTCAGAAAGTAAATTGCCAAACGATTTGATTATGCGTCTGATATGGCCATCTGTTGCTTACTCGGCGTCTATTTAACAAAGCCGCATACTTTCCCAAGTATTAAAATTAATTTTACTGCGTCGCCGACGATACCGAAACCGTCGCCGAGACGTGGTTTAAAATGCGCCCGTCTGGGGGGGAATTTTTCCGATTTTTTTGTCATCGCAGCATCGCATCAAGTCGTCAGTTCTTTCAACCGTGAAAATACATCAGGTCGTGAGTCGTGTGTTGTAATGAACGAGTAGTTCGCGTCGAAGTGACGCGAACGTAGAAAAATTTCGATGATCTGCACGTATCTGAAATGCGCCCTGTACGGAATTTCCCAAAGTGTTTGTTACACCCAACGGTGAAACTATGTCAGAAACAGGAAAACAGGTTGGCCGGTGCGGCGCCTCTCACCATAAGGTCTGCACTATCGTCGTTATTTTCGTTGCGAGTCATCATAGACGCACGTGGCGCATAGTCCTCGGTTTTATCTCGTTTTAGGTTATTTTTTCGTTTATTTTATTCGTATGTAAGGTGGTATGTCGATGGTACAGTCCCAGTGTACATCGAATAGCGAAACAGTTGATTTATTTGATTGTTGTCGCATTTAAACTGGAAATAAATCAACAACTCCGAATGTTCTAATCGTGTAATGCTTGTAACGGCGACGGAAAATTTCATCGTTCGAGAAATGAGCATCGATTATAATGTTAGAAAGAAGAGAAAAAAGAAATGTTTCCGACCTGTAGAGTTAACAAATTAAAAACAGCGTGAAAATCGAGCTGGAAATTTCAAATATGCGGTGAGACGCCCTCCCTCGTTTGCTCGGCCGGAGTGTCGTCGCTGAGGATGCATTTTATTGGTATTTATTGGAAATTAGGTCGATTTGTGACCAGGTGTTCATTCTCGTTGCTACTAAGTTTGTATGTATACAAGAAAAACCAAACTTATCGAGTTTGCGTATAAAGAATTACTTGAGAATCGTTTTAAGTTCATTCGCGCGGAATTGTTCGTGAACGAAATTTTCAATTTATACTGAAAAAATCGTGAACGAAAATTCCAAGTCATTCGTGTTGAATCGTTCCAGACGATAATTTCGATTCATTCACGTTGAGTCGTTCGCGAACGAAAATTTTAATTAATTTTGCATTGAATCGTTCGCGAACAAAATTTTGGTTCATTCACGCTGAGTTGCTCGCGAACGAAAATTTTAATTCATTCGCATTGAATTATTCACAAATGAAATTTTCAGTTCGTTCTTGTTGAATCGTTCGCGAACGGAATTTCAGTTCATTCACAGTGAGTCGTTGGCGAACGAAAATTTTAATTCATTCGCATTGAATTATTTACAAATGAAAATTTCAATTCGTTCTTGTTGAATCGTTCGCGAACGGAATTTCGGTTCATTCACAGTGAGTCGTTGGCGAACGAAATTTTGGTTCATTTGCATTGAATTATTCGCGAACAGAATTTCGGTTCATTCACGCTGAGTTGCTCGTGAACGAAAATTTTAATTCATTCGCATTGAATTATTCACAAATGAAAATTTCAGTTCGTTCTTGTTGAATCGTTCGCGAACGGAATTTCGGTTCATTCACAGTGAGTCGTTGGCGAACGAAAATTTTAATTCATTCGCATTGAATTATTTACAAATGAAAATTTCAATTCGTTCTTGTTGAATCGTTTGCAAACAAAAATTTTAATTCATTTGTATTGAGTCGTTCGCGAACGAAATTTTGGTTCATTTGCATTGAATTATTCGCGAACGGAATTTCGGTTCATTCACGCTGAGTTGCTCGTGAACGAAAATTTTAATTCATTCGCATTGAATTATTCACAAATGAAAATTTCAGTTCGTTCTTGTTGAATCGTTCGCGAACGGAATTTCAGTTCATTCACAGTGAGTCGTTGGCGAACGAAAATTTTAATTCATTCGCATTGAATTATTTACAAATGAAAATTTCAATTCGTTCTTGTTGAATCGTTTGCAAACAAAAATTTTAATTCATTTGTATTGAGTCGTTCGCGAACGAAATTTTGGTTCATTTGCATTGAATTATTCACGAACAAAAATTTCGGTTCGTTTTTGTTGTATTGTTCGCAAACAAAAATTTTTTATTCGTTCCCACTGAATCGTTCGCGAACGAAAATCGAGGTTCATTCGCGTTGAATCGTTCTTGAACAAATTTTTTAATTGTTCCGTTGAATCGTTCGAGATCGAAAATTTGATTCATTCGCATTGAATCGTTCATGTGAACGAAAATTACAATTCTTTCGTCGAACTTATTAAAAATCTATTCGAAAAATTTTGTTGAATTTCATTGCTTCGTTTGTTTTTCGAAAAATTGAATTGATTCGAACGCATGACGACATCATCGCGATTTGGTGACGTCCGTCGTCACCATTTAACAGGTTTATCCGGAAAAATCGGTTCAGCGAGAATTTCATATGATGTCATCGTTGATTAACCGAAAATATAGGTTTTACTAATTCAATGACGTCAACGGTTAACAATCGACGATATCTTGGAAACTGTAAAAGTGAGGGAAAATTTGAAGAAAAAAAAACCGTTCATAAATATACCATAAAATGCAATCGGTATTGGCAGCTCTGTCGAAGACGATGTATCTCGTTTAGAAGAATTTCCAACGTGCGGATGACTCGACGAAAAGGAATGGAGCCACGTGTTATGCATAATACTACGTGCGAGTGTACCTGTACGCGCGGTCGTACACATACCGAAAGCACTCACAAAAAATGTGCCTCTTCCAAACAAACGACACGCCCTGCAGGTGCTAAAAATTAACTCGTATGTTTGATAAGCGAAGAAGAAATAAACTTATCGCCGGTTTTTATTTGGTAAACGAATAAAAATAATCGTAACAGCAATTTACCCATCTAATAGGAACGATTTTGTCGATAACAAATGGCCGCTGTTCGCCGATTCCGGGCACAACGTGGCGACGGCTGCTATACGGATTTCGGAAGGCCGCCGGTGCTACGAAAATTACGCGTACGTGTATTTCACGCGCCCCAAAGCATTCGAAATAATAAGCGTTACGAAATTGTTTGGCGATGAAAAAAAGAATAAGAATACATTGTAAGCGGATGATGTATGGCCTACAAAATGTACGAGAAGAATATGAGATACGTTGTGGTGTAGATTTGATGTATATGGTATTTATGCAAATAATGGGTTTAATTTACACGAGTACGCGTCCGAGGCTCGATTATAATGCGAATTGATACAGTAATTGGGATTAATCCGCGGAGCGGTAAATCTCGCCGGCGAGTCTGGTTTCGAGGTGCGTTTTGGGAGGATTTTCTGGTGATGTGGAGCTGAAATGGGCATAATGAGGTTTCAGGAGGACTTGGTATTGTCACGTTGTGATCACATGTCGTGAGGAAGAGTTGAGGAATCTGAGGATTTTTTTATTCCACATGCTTGTCCACGATTGAAGATTGGATGGGGTGCGGATTGTTGTTTGAGATGACCTTGGCAGGTGATTGGAATTTTTTCATCATCATATTGTCTCCTCCAAAGAAATCAAGACTGGGTTTTCCAAATGTATTTTTAACATCGCATATGTAAATTTTTATGCATTAGGATACCAAATGGCGTTAAAAAATTAAATGACTTCGTGTCATTATGGAAAATAAATTCATATTTTTCCGAAACAACAATTTCAAAGTTGTAAAAGTCACAAAAAATTATCGTTACGTTTGGTTCCCCATCTCGAATGTGTGAGAAAATTTCAAAAACGCGCTTTGATGACAGGAGAGCTGAAGAGGAAGGGGTAGTGCAGGCGTCATCACAATGCCATCTACCTAGAAGAAAAAACTCGAGAAATTCGTCGAGTTTGGTCGCAGCGATGAGGAATTCTCGTAGAAATCCACCTCTTACGGGTTCGTCTACTGGCCAAGCACAGGTTGGAGAAAATGAAGAAAAAAATGAACGAATACACAAAGTAGGTAGTCGTCGGCCAGGTGAAGAATTTAGAAAATTACGTCGACGTATGTGTCCGGGTTTAAGTCAGTATTTATAAGATTTAATCTAATATACAAAATGTACATCGGTACGCACGTAGTAATGGCGGCGACGGCGGTAGCGGCATCATATACGCAGAGCTACGTACAAGGAGCGTAAAGGCAGGACGCGGTAAT
Organism: Maconellicoccus hirsutus; assembly: GCA_003261595.1. Lineage (NCBI taxonomy): Eukaryota > Metazoa > Arthropoda > Insecta > Hemiptera > Pseudococcidae > Maconellicoccus > Maconellicoccus hirsutus. Next base: position 5,967 of record QBDW01005947.1, on the reverse strand, counting down.
AAGTCAGCTAATCGAAATTATTAACGGTCATTTATCAAGAAAATTTAAAGCAATGTTAATATTAAATAACACGTTGCGTGGAAAATAAATACTCCGGAGTCTGGTTAGTTAAGTGCTCACTTGTAATATTGGTACGTCTAATTGATTTTACCGTAATAAATATTTGGTGGACGAAGGCCGGAAGAGCACCGAGAGAATAGCCATAGTAAACGCTATAATAATAATGTGGATACGCCGACAATAATACTTTACTCGTGTACCTAAATACATACTACGATGGCCTTAGTTAACAAATCATCTAAACAATTCCAACCGGCGAAGATGCCAGACGAGACGAAGAGTATCGATGTTGAAGGTGGATGTTCGCGGAGACGATGTCGTAAATGAGTTCGGGAGTTTTTTTTTTTGTTTTTGTTTCATGTCTTGAAACCTCGCAAAAATATCTCCATCGAGGTATCTCTCTACCTGTACAAGAACAATGACAAATTACGATCCATTAAACGCACGACCAGTCGGCGCTACTGACGTCTTCGGACGCGAGTCTTTCCGCAGGTCCATAAATTTCACGCGGTAATTACCCTAAGAGGTAGAAAGGTTTTCCAACATGGGCGATCCACGTTCCGCGGAGAAGCAAGGAACGCGCGACAGCGGAAGACAATTAATGTTGGGTTCTAAAACGACAAATCTATAACGGTTTGAATTTTTACCAAAGCTAATTTCCTATATTTCCTTTTACGACGAGAACAAGACAACTTTCTATGGAGCTGCGGCCAGCCAACGAGGAATGCGCTGCGGACGTAAATCAAATTTCGAAACGGATATAAATCAGAATTATGCTATTGTACCTACGTTGTTTTTGCGCTTGAGACGTTACCGTGTATGCTGGATGACCTAAAAATCGCGCGAAGATTTGTGCAACCGGTGGTGACAGAATGCGACAGTGATGCGGTAAGGAAATAGCTGGAATGCTGAATTCTTGAGGAAGCTTGAAGAGGCCGTGATGGTAAGACTGGAGATACTAGTCAATGACAGGATGCACCAATCGCATCACAACTCCAGGTGATGATTTTACCCTAGAAACCATCTATAGACGCAGTCACCAATGAAAGGGCAGAAGCGTAACAATCTCATCACCTTGACCTTGTTTCTTGGAGCTGCAACATATTGCAAGACAACAACTCAATATGACACGACTTGTGAGCTTGTTGCAGAATATTACAACGGAAGTCCAATTACTTTATAATTTTCTGTTATATCGCGTGCAACACGAGAGTCAAAGTCAGAGCGACATTGCATCGAGGTTCTGATGTTGTGCAACGCAACGACGTCTCGCAACACGTTACAATTCTGTGTAACGAAGTCAATCGGAGAAGAATATGTATTGGCATTGGAATGAGTTACTTTGCGATACTGTGTGTTCAATTCAACGCTATCTTCAACATGATGTAACTTGTGAATTATGAATTTTCGTCGTCGAGATTCTTTCGTAACTATGTCCTGTTAAAAAGTCGATAAACCATGAAGTAGTGGTATTCCCAATGCGTGAGAAATACTGGTGATCTTACGAGTAGAACAGAATTCAACGTGTGAAAGTTTTTAAAAAGTAACATTCTAATTAAACGAGTCTTTACAAAGATACCAGTGTACATTGCAACACTAATAAATTTATAAGTTTGCTTTAAATTAGCCTTCCTAATAGATCTTTTATTTCTCTCTCTCTTTCTTCAGCAGCAGGTGAAATACTTTCGATATACGAAAACGATATATATAGAGTGGTTTTTTCTCTCCTCTGGATTGGTAATTTTATTCTATTAATAAATAATAACGTTTTAATTATAACCTCTCGGTTGCTCTCCTGCTTCGTATCCCCGCTAACTTTCGTAGTGAACGTAATCTCGGCCGTTGGCTTGTTTAATTACTCGTTCACAATTTCGAATTATATAATTTATCGATTCCGAATGGAATTCGCTCACTTGTATCTAGTCGCAGTGGTTGGGGGACGAGCCGCGTGAGATATCGACCCGAGCAGTGTTATCGATGGTCGGTATGCTTTTTAGCTGTTTTTTTTTTTAAATAAAAACCGAGGCTATTCTGTTGTATCAGTTGCTGGAAGTTTGGGGAGGAGACTTACTCGAAGTTTGTTTTGGGACGTCAGGAGTCCATTTTGACCATTGTTATCGATATCAGTTTATATATATGTTATAGTTTTGCTAGTTGGGGGATTTACCCCCAAACCCTCCTCACACCGCTTCGCAATGCTCGCTACCTCACACTCCTTTTTTTTCTATTCATGATAACGCAATTGATGTTACAAAAATCTTCTCGACCTTTTGGCTGTGATCTGAATCACAAGCTTATGGCAGTTGGGGTAAATTATCGTTATTACGGAAAGGCGAATGCCAGCAGAATTGTTGAAAATGTCATTTTATGATGTAATCTTGATAAGTTGCAATAATTACCGTAATTTCGCAATATTTGCGGGAATTTTCCAGTAACTTAGGGTAATTTACAGGTAATTTATGGTAATTTACCTGTAATTTATGGTAATTTAACTGTAATTTATGGTAATTTACCTGTAATTTATGGTAATTTACCTGTAATTTACAGTACTTTACCTATAATTTATGGTAATTTACGGTACTTTACTTGTAATTTATGGTAATTTACCTTCAATTTACGTAATTTATGGTAATTTACCGTAATTCCTTTTAATTTACCAGTAATTTATGATAATTTACTGTTAATTTACAGTTAGTAACCAATAATGATTTACTTTCAACTTGGGGTTTTTCGGTGATTTACCGTTAACTTTCCGTATTTACGATGATTACCGGTAGTTTTCTACGTTCAAAATTTGACGAAATTCGGTTTGCTTGTTCTGATGTGATGAGGTCATCAAGAAAACGGCCATTGTTTTAATTATATAAATATATAATTTGTTTTTGGTATTTTACTCGAGTCGATTTCAACAAAAAAAGTTCAAATTCGAGTAATAGGGTTCCTTTGGCGAGTCCATTTGCTGACCAGGGCGAGGATGACCTTGGAACGAAATTTACATAAGTCACTTTTCTTTTAAAAGGTAAGGAGAAGGTTGAAAAAAGCAAAAAATAACTAAAACATAAACTAATCGATGGAACATCGCGCGTCCTAAACCATCTCGGAGAGGAGGCCTCCCATTATTTGACCTTGAAAAATTTTGTCATGACTGCAACCTCTTCTGATTGACCTGGGAGGTCGTAATTCGGTATGTGCATCTAGGTGCTGAAATAGTGCTTTTCGGGGTATCAACCTTTCACCTCCTCTCTCATCTCTTTTTGCTTCAAAAGGCATGATTTTTGAGTGTTTTAGCGGTTTTTAATCTTACCTCATGTAGAACACTTTGAAAGATGGTTCTTGGTGTTGGAATTGTAGTACTACGCACATGAAAAACCCGGCTTGAAAAGCTTTTCCAAGTTTTCACGACTAAGGATGCAACGAGGATGTAAAGATATTAGAATTGAACTGAGATTGTATTTTGTGGTACTGGTCGAAGCGCAATTTGATTTTTATAGGTTGATGTATATCTTAATTAGCGCAACTGTTAGGAACATATAGTAAAACACGTTTTAATGAGTATTTTTCTCTCGTCCGAACGGCGGCGCGTACAGTGTACATGGAGGATGGCGGTGTACCTACTTGGCTGTTAGATCTCGCGTACAGGTTGTATAGCTTCATGCGCACTGTTCGAAATTGTTAAATTATATGCGAACATGTTTCCGTTGGCTGTTTACATGAATTATTATTGATTTTTACCTCACACATCGACCTATAATATACACCGATCGAAGGTAATTATTAATTTCAAATAGATCGATTAAACAGATAGCAACGTTGGCTTTCAACTTTCGTGTTTGTTTAATTTCTTAATTAAATTTTTCTACGTTCCCTTTTGGTTTTTGTATTTTCAATAATTGAATATGTGGTCATCGGAGATGATGCTTGGAATCGTAAGATTATCATTCTTTGACCTTGGTGGCCTTTTTGTATATCTCGGATCTGTGTAGCTGTGTTCAGGAGGGCATAATTAAGGAAAGAGGATAGGCAAGCTCTTTGGGGGATGTTTGTTTGATAGAAATTGATTGTTCCGAAAGGTTCTCTGGAGAGGTTCTGTGTGCTCTAGTGGTAAAATGTGCGAGTACTTATTGCTAAAACACGTTTTTGTTGGATAATCAAAGAAATTCCTCGAAAAGCACATTGGACGGCGGGTAAAATTAGTGGAAAGTTTGACGATTACACGCGTGATGAAGGCGACGAGCGTATCGGAAGAGTAGAAAAATAAAAAGTCATTTTAGAAAAGCGGACGAGACGAGGAGAGACCAGAGTCGTTTATTGAATAAACTTTATGGTTTTCCATAAATATTATAACTCGACGCGGGAACATGTTTATTAATAAAGCGACGCGGTACCGTTAATACACTCTCGTAAAAAGAAATAACCTATAAAGTGAAATAAGATACATTTATAGAGTACATAAATTAACCGGCTTAAAAAGAGCCGAAAATCGAAGGTATCCAGTTGTTGGGAAATTTCGTTTAGGCTCCGGTCGAGTGTAGGAAATGAGGCGCGAAGCCGAGCGTACGTAGTCGCCACAGGGTAGCTGCGCCGGAGCCCCCTATTAGGTTTCGGACGTGTGTAATACGACTGGATAAATCGGATAATTACAACGTGTACGAGCAATAGACGAGCAAACGGTGATAATTCAATTGCGTCGTGACTTTTATCCCAACACCATTGATTGAAAATTTTTCATAATTGGTTGTTTTTCTGTTTTATAGGTATGTATGGATTTAATTGGTGAATGATTCGGAGCTCATGCGAAGGTGGTTTTTCTACCAATTGGATCATGTGGCTGGTAGCGTGCTTGAGGCTGTGATTTGGACGGTGGACTTTCTTTGCAGTTGGTTTTGGTGTAAAAATGTATGGTACGATTGATTTATTCGGGTGTTATATTTTCTCATCAGAGAAGTGAAACATGCGCAGGGGGGATATCTGATACGAATTAGTTTTTCAGATTTTTTTGTCCAATTTTACTTCTTTAAAATGATTTTCAAGTTGCACTTTTTTTTAAATGTGATCATCAACTGAGAATGTGTGCTAGATTGTGGATTATCCGATTCTAAATTAAATGAATTTAACGCGTATGCAAAAATTAGCGAGCCTAGAAAGACCTCAGACAAGAGTCAACCTTGAGGCTCCCAAGACACCAACAGCCGAAAAAAACGAATATAAAATGGCTATGAAGTCCAAGAGGAGCAAGAAGTTGCAAGGATAGCCCGGCAGAAAGTACTTGAGTCACTACTGAACATTTCTTTTAAGAAACAAAAAACGAAAATTGGTTCAGTAATCGAACGAATGCTCGCAGCTATGGAGAGACCCCTGTTCAACTATCAAATGGACATCATTTCTTCCTTGAAGGTATACTAGTACCTTTGATACATCATGATCGAAGCGGAATGGGTAGAAAAGTAAGAACTTTCGATAATTAAATTGAGCAGATATATGGTCAACATCCAAAGAGGCCATAAAGAACTCATTGCTGATGAAATTTCACGAAATGAAGGACAATGTTTATTTTTTATTTTACTAAATTATTTTGATTTTTGGTGAAAATTACTAGAATAATTTTTTTTTTAAATTAAATTGTATTATGTGCTCATATTTGGCTACGAGGTTATTTGTTTACTTGAAAAAAGTCGTTACACGTTCAGCCTCAATTAGGTTTAATAATCGGTTGTCTACGTTAAATCCATTTTGAAGTTGAATGTATTTCAGGCAAAATGATTATGCAACCTATTTGACATAAAGCGCTTTGGTCTTTTATACTTGGTGTCGTAAACGAATTTTCGGCGACACTTCGGAAGCTCACTCCTAGATTTTTTTTTAATTTGTAAATTAATACTTTAGCAATTTCTCGCGAGAAAACAATGG
>QBDW01005945.1:0-12302 GCA_003261595.1 Maconellicoccus hirsutus | reverse complement strand
TTGATCTAATTAAGATAGAAAGATGAGGTTTGCGGCATTGGAAAGATCAAACTTTTTTCTTCTAAAAACACCTATTAGAGTCATGTGTTGTGTGAAGAAATTTTTAAATAATTCAATAAAAATGATGAAAATTTCGCAATTTGAAACGCGTTTTCTTCTTTAATTTGTCATTTACACCCTTGAATATTAACCTAACACAGAAATCATCCACATTAGAATAATCTAGATAAAATTTTCTTTCTCCCAGAACACACCGCATATTTCTATCTATTTTAGTAATTAAGGTATAATTATTCAAAATCTGTCAAGAAAAATGAGAAAAAAATTTTTTTGAAAGGGTATACCGCTGCCCCTGTGGCCGGGAGGTTAGACAAACATGCATACATAGACTCAGTTTACGTTGCACAGTCTCTGGATTGAAGGCTTTACTTCTACCCCGGAACACCCTGTATTAACGATACAAACAATAACAAAAAAAAAAACTAAATATAGGAGGGAAAAATACCACTAGGAATTAATACAAATAATTGTGTAATTTTTCAAAAATAGGGATTTTTAAAATACCCATCTGGCAACACTGCCTCTTGAAGGTGGTTTCTTTAACGTATGGCGAAAAAATAGGGAACCGCAATTTCGTAGATTATTAACTCTATTTCTGGCTTTTTAGCCAAAAATGCCTGTAATTCATTCGGTATCTCGATTAAATCGCATTTCAACCATTTTCACATGTCGGATTATAACTTCGAGCTTATTTTCACAAAGGTTCACGTCCGTTTTGCCATTCCATCTATAGTACATTTCGTGTAAATCGCAAATAAAACGTAACCGAAGCGTTTAACGTTTAATACAAACCCATAATGAACATACGCTCGTGTAACATCAATTCTTTCAAACTATATCATCTCAATTCACTAATCTTCTAATTAGCTCGCTAAGCCATCTACATTCTTATAAGCTCTATGTCCACCCTGGACACTATCGGCCATCTTCGTAAAATCTCGTATCTGTTTCTAATATCGCGAACTCGTACCCGGTGAAAAAAAAGTAAAGCCGTAAACAATCTACCCATACGTTTCTTTGGTGTTAAAATGTCAAGAACATAACTGAGATAACAAAAAATAAAAATAAAATAAGCGTAATGAAAAAAAAAAAAAAAAAGCTTCATTATAAAGATACATTAAACTAGGAAAAAACAGCTCGTTATAAGCCAACCCGATTCATCGAACCGTATTAAAATTAATCATATTGACAACTCGATAAAATCGCTCGACGTAATTAAAATAATCAGTGTAACAGATTTCGAGGAAAAAAAAAACCTATAAAAAACACGTACAGATAAAAGAAACATATACGAACAATTTAGAAAAAAAGACGACAAATATTCGTACTAAATGCAAAATTAATTTGACTTCATAGCAAATACAACTATTAAAAATTATCGATAAAAATTTATATTTAAAAAATTTCCATTCTATTTCCAAAAAAGAAAAAAAAATCAATCGGCAAAAAACAAACTGCTATTTCTAAAAAAAAATGTCCCTAGCTCTTGATCCATCTTACATGTATTTTTAATATTACAAAAAAAAATTATAAAAATGCGTAAAACTGTTGACGAGATCATAAATTGTTTTAAAAAAAAAATGGTAAGCTTTGAATAATTAACTTAGAAGTTATGATATGCCACTGAAGAGTAACGGTATAAATTGGCTGCGTTTTGAGAGGCGGTCTTGGGACCGGATCATTGGATCAACGTCTGTGCTATTCTACTTGCCAAATGTGCTCAAGTGGCTCAATACCGCAATCCGGGCATAACTAAAATTCCGATAGCGGAACTGGACGCGTAAAAAACGCCAGTGAAAGTGCCATAGAAAAAGATTACTCGGCGGTTATTCTAAAATCTTACTATATCATTTTGGCATTAACCAAAGGTGGTAACTATGCACGATACTAAAAAAAAAATAGTCGCCAGAAACAGAGGAATTGGGAAGGATCAAGGGAGGGGATAGATACAAAAGGGAGGATTTGTTTGAGGCACCTATGAGGGAATAGCACCTTATACTAATAATACACGAAAATGGTAGAAAAAAAAGGGGAAATGAAGATACGAGGATAGGACGCGAACTATAATCTCACTAATTGAGCTTTTTCATTTAAAAGGCCGCTTGTGCAAAATCTTATCACCTAGAAAAAAAAAGGTAGGAACACAGCTACTACAAAAGGCTTATCACTATGACTATATTGAGCACTGAATAACGATAGAGAGAGAGAGATAAACCGGGGCTGGAAACGGGGCTTTGAGGCTTCGGCATTATCTCTTGACCGGTGTTTTAGGCATCGATTTGCTGTCCGATTTCTGCGGAGTGGTGTTGTTGTTGGATAGCTTGGAGGCCGGCGGAGTAGGCTTGTGGGATTGGCCGGTGGTCTTGTATAAGGCCGAGACCCAGGCGCGGGATTCTTTTTCTTCGTCCGTCGCGAATAATACCGTGTCGCCTTCTTTGGTAGCGCTGAAGAAGTGATTGCCACCTTGGAGTTCTGTATTTGGAAAAAAGAGTGGGGATTAGTATGAAATGAAGTATTGGTTGATATTGTACAATTATCTCGCATAAAATGTCGAGGGGGAGATCTTTCCATAATTTTCTAATTATCCCAAAAAGTAGTTGCTGAGGGGCTCGAATCTTCTTTAATTTTTTAATTTAAATAAAATACAAAAACCATGTCGCTCTTTTATTTTTTGAGGTCTCAGAAGAAAAGATGCAGAAAGGGACCTTTCCTAAATTTTTAATATCTCAAAAAAAAGGCGAATTTAATATTCTCAACAGTTTTTGATTTCTTTACTCGTTCATAATGAAATTAAAAATTCCATACAACCCCCTCCCCCTCCCTCCTACCGAATTCTAGTGTTATTACTAATTCTCCTCAACACTTGCGTTTTATTTTCAACTCGTCAAATTTTTTGACGTCATAATTTAAACGAATAAAATAACCGGAAAAATACTCACTCGTGCCAACCATCAAATGTGCTGAAAAAGGAAATACAATCCATTAATAATTCACATCATACATATTAAATTATTTAAAAATGAAAAAATAAACATTCACAAATATTTCAAAGATTTACAGAATCGTAAACAAGGACAGATTTACATTTTGGTGAAATAATTTCCATCTAAACGCGCATCTCGTACTAACTACTACGGACTTAGGACGAGTTCATCAGTCTGAAGTCGTCAAGGTGGTCATCATCGCGACTACTAACGAGAAACCACTTTCAATCGTGTTACATAGTCGGACAGGTTGCGACGTTCGTACGCGTTTAATATTTCGAATTCCCTTTCGATAAGTTTTGATTATTTTTTCAAAGTGAAAAACACGAAAATGAAAATCGCGTTGTATTGTTTGGTGATTTTATCGGTCGCGGTGTTGGTGCTGTGCGAAGAGAAAAAATGCCCGGCTTCGGCGTGCAATGATAAAATACACGATTGGCAATGTGCCGGAAAGAAAGGAGAGAAGCCGAAGAATTTTAGGAATCATTGTATGATCACTATACACAACTGTAAGAATAACGACTCGTTGCAGTTCCTCCACAAGGGTAATTGCACCGCCAAAGATGGTATATGAGATGGGAAAATGACCTTTGTTTGAATTTTCAATCGTAATTTATTCGCGTAAAAAAGATAACACGACGCGAAGACATCACATTTATTATTAGAAATATGTAGTGTTTTAATTATTTAAATATAATCGTTCATTTTCATTTGCAAAAGGTGTTTTTTTTATTGGGTTTTGTCAAAACAGTAAAAGTGAAAGAGGTGAAAGAGACATTGCAAAAATTGTGATTAGTATTTTAATTTCGATATTTCGATTTAGTTGTAAAGGTTTCGATATTTTGGTAGTTTTGACACTTGAACATTCACATCACGACTTCAATATTCCATATCGATAACTCCATGTTGACATTTCGGTTTGAACGTTTCGATTTCGATATTTCAATTTTAATTTTTCCATATCGATATCATGATTTCGATATTTTGATATCAATGTCGCCATTTTGGATGTCAATATCACGATTTCGATGCTTCGATTTTAATGTTTCGATATCTTGGTATTGATATTTCAAGTTGGATGATTCAATATCGATACTTCGATTTTAAATGTCAATACCACGATTTCGATATTTTGATATCGATATCGTCATTTTGATGTTTCGATTTTAATTATACGATCGCTGAATTCATTCAATTCGACGTTTTGATATCGATATTTCGATTTTAATATTTCTATATCGATATCACGATGGTATTTCAGTATCGATGTTTCTAGGTTGATGACTCAATATCAACATTATCATTTCGATAATTCAATTTCGAGAATACTATCACGATATTTCAATTCGATGTTTTGATATCGATATTTCGATGTCAATGTCTCGATATCGATATTTTGATGATGGTATTGATATTTAAATTCTAAAATCGCGGTATCGATATCGAAACATTCAAGTCGATGTATCGACATCAAAACATCGATATTGAATCATCAAAGTCGAGATATCGATATCGAGATATTAAAGTCAAAATATCGATATCAAAACATCGAATTGAAATATCGTTATCGTATTATCAAAATCGAAATATCGAAGTGATGATATTGATATCGCAGTTTTATTATTTCAATATCGATATTTCTAGGTCGATGGTTCAATATCAATATTACCATTTCGATATTTCAATTTCGATAATACGATCACGATGTTTCAATTCGATGTTTTGATATTGATATTTCGATTTCAATGTTTCGATATCGATATTTTGATGATAGTATTGATATTTAATTACTAAAATAGTGGTATCGATATCAAAACATCGAATGGAAATATCGTTATCGTATTATCAAAATCGAAATATCGAAATGATGATATCGATATCGCAGTTTTACTATATCAATATTGATATTTCTAGGTCGATGGTGCAATATCAATTTTACCATTTCGGTATTTCAATTTCGATAGTACGATCACGATGTTTTGATATCGATATTTTGACGATAGTATTGATATTTAAATATTAAAATAGTGGTATCGATATCGAAACATTCAAGTCGAAATATCGATATCAAAATATCGAATTGAATCCTGTGATCGTTTTATTAAAACCGAAATTGTGATATTGACATCTAAAATCGAAACATCGATATTGAATCATCAAAGTCGAGATATCGATATCGAGATATTAAAGTCAAAATATCGATAGCAAAACATCGAATTGAAATGTCGTTATCGTATTATCAAAATCGAAATATCGAAATGATGATATCGATATCGCAGTTTTACTATTTCAATATCGATATTTTGAGTTTGATTACTCAGTATCGATATTACCATTGCTATGTTTCGATTTTATAGTAGGATCATTACATCATGATATCGATAATAGGATTATGGCATTTCAATTTACATGTTTAATTTCAATATGTCAAAGTCGATGTTCAGATTTCAGTTTTATAGTCGCCATATTTCGATTTCGACATCGGTATTTCAATTTCGATGATCGTAATATTTCGATCTCGATTAAGTTTCCATTTCGATTGTCGTATTTTCACTTCGAATGTTAATTTTGATATTTCGATATTCGATATCGAAAGCCAAAATGAACCTAAAACGATTGAAATTGCATACGCGATAGTTTGTAGGGGATTTAGAAATCATTCTAACACACCGCATTTATAAATTTTTTTCTGCATCAGTCTATTCCATGCGTAATAATTACGCTGACGGATCAAGTTGCATACTCGAAAATGTACAGGGGCAATAAAAATCATACGAACACTAGTTATCTCACCTTTTTCGGGCTCGATGTAATCGATCATGTATCCGTCGAGTAAAATGGACTCGTTATTTTCGGATTTCTTTTCTTTTTTCTCTTTAAAGCTACACAACGCGTATAACTTATCGGCCACTTCGTACACAACGTGGTATCTTTTCTTCCATTTTTTCCACGCTAATTTACCCATAGCATAGAGGTATCTGTAATATGGAAATTGCATTTAAATTGCGATTAGGATTTGAATTTCGATAGCGCGCGATTAATTACCCGCAATGTTTCATATTAGGTGGACTCTCCATTCTACAGATGACTTTAATTTTCAGATCCTGATCGGCGCTGCTTTTGGCCACGGTCATGGGATGCCATTCGGCTACCTATTTTTTTTTCCGCCATATAATCGGTCTCGATATTTCAATATTAATATTTTAACTCACTTGAGGAGAATGGGGATTCGGGTGCAAGGTAACTTTACCGAGTTCTTTGTCCTCCAACGAAAGCATACCAGCATTTTCGGCGTACAACTTCAGCTTGACTACCGGCAACGGATGCACCAGGTTGAAATCACCTTGGGTATTCCATCTGCGGGTCGCGCAAAAGCATTATCACCGGTAAAAGCTCCTTCGAGGTTAAAACTTACACTGGTTTAGATGCTTCGACGTGCTCAGTCTGCAGTTTACCTTCGCCTTCTACTTCGATGGTACAATATACTATTTTATTGGCGGCCACCGATTTCAGTCCTTCGACTCCGAGTACCACAACCTAACCAAGATGTTTACATTATGTTGAAGTAATAGTAAAAAGACGTAGTACGACTTACCTCTAATTGAAACGTTAAAGCGTCATCCATATTGTCACCTTTACTTTTTCACGCGTACGAAAAAAAAAAAACACTAAAAAATACCCTCGTTTACGAACACATCCATCGTTCGAAGGTAAAAAAACCCACGCGTTCGTGTTATTCGACAATTGTTTGGGAAAAGGGGAAAAAAACAACCGATTACATTTCGAATTTCGTAACACGATAAAAATTTACCTTAAAGAAAAACTAAGGTAGCGAGAACACGGTAACACGAAGCGTTGGCTGACTTTTGGACTGGAATCGATACAAAGTTTCGCACACGTACGAAGGCGGCCGAGGAACGAGGCGCGGGGCATCGAAGAGGACGAGAGCGCCGGCGACGTAACGAAGGGTGGAGAAAGAGGGATGTATTTGGTAAAAGCCAAGCTACCAAATATGCCCACCATATACGATCATCGTATATAAGTATATACGCGAAGGAAATTATTTCAAGAACTTTCAAATTCACCCCCCGCCCGCTGCGACCTCCTCGAAGCTAATTTTCGGGCGGCGATTCGGATGAGAAAAGTCGATTACCTATCTGTCGCTGGCACGCTATGTGGAAACTTGGTTTTTCTGGCCGTTTCGACGTGGAACGACGACGACGGCGGCGCAAAGGCTGCGTCCCCGTCGCCCGACATCGCATAACTCAACGCGTACTACGCCGCGGATCCGTGTCAAATGCAGCAGCTTAATCTTTTAAATGCCGATACACGATGAACCTGCGCGTCGCCGCGCTGCCGCCCTCGGCCCAGACGTCGTAAAATGGGCCAAACCCTAGGGTTTTTTCCCTTGCGTTTCTCGATTCGAACGTATTTGGGTTACGCGACTATACCACTACGATTCATCGAATACTTGATACCCCCTGCGTTCTCTTGCCCGCCAAGCGAACCCCGTACTACGAATATACGTCGCAATTCGGGTGAAATTTTTTCACCGCGTAAAAGGTCAGTAACGCTTTCCCGTTATCGCCTATACAGTGTCAGGTATCCGGCTACGGAAGCGAGGGAGTTTTACTTTAGCAAGTGATGAGAAGGGAGAGGGGGTGAGGAATTTACAATATTGAGGAATAACGAAAGTAGTAGATTTTGTATTTGAAAAAAACTCAATGAATGAGATTCTACGTTGAAGTAGAAGAACCATTTTTATGGAGCTTGATTTAGTCGTTAAAAGCAACGTTTGACCTTGTATTCCGAGATATGACCTTTTCTCCTGAAAGTCATATCTGCTGAAGATATCTTCAGGATGTCTTGGTGAGTGACAGCCTAGTTGAAAGTCCTTTAGTTTACTATATACGATTTGTTCGTCCAACTTTGAATGTGTTATAGTGGAGGATTATTGGAAGCTTATTCTTGTTTACAGAGTTCACTTGGAGTAAAACAGCATCACATGCCAGTGGAAATGACAGCAACAACGCCATTTCTCTTCTGCCAACGCATGCAGCGAAGATAGCCACATCGTCGAAGCCGAAGATTTTCTTTTGAGTAAGTGAGTACTTGGGTTTTTTGAAGAAATGAGGGTACAAATCGTCGTTTTTTATGCGGTATAGTTTGCTACTCTTGGATAAAGTATTGCGTAAATGGATATATAAGCTAAAGGCGGGTTTCTTCTTAACAAGTCATGGTCTCGCTTCAGTAAGATTAAATTTTTCGGGGTTCACTAAAGAATACCGAAGGCTCCTTTACTTTTGGACGTTTTTTCTTCATTTCTGGAATTTTATAATTTTTTTTAGAATTTTTTTTCATATTTGAACATTTTTCTCAATTTTGGTTCTCGGCATTTTTTATTATTTTTTCCTTATTTTTAGAAATTGTTTTTTTATTTTTGAACTCTTTTCTCCATTTTTGGACATTTCTTCTCCATTTCTAGAATCTTTCATTATGCGCAGAATTTTTTTTCATTATTAAACATTTTTTCCAATCTAAACAATTTTTATTTTTTAATATTTTTTCCAATTTAAAAATTTTTATATATTTTTAAACGTTTCTTCTTCCCTTTTGGGCATTTTTTCTTAATTTTTAGAATTCTTTTCTCTGTTTTTAAACTTTTAAAAAATTTTTAAACATTTTTTCTCAATTTAAAAAAACTTCTTCATTTTTGAACATTTTTTCTACATTTTAAAACTTTTTTCCATTTGTAGAACTTTTTTCAATATTTTCAATTTTTTTTAATTTTTCATCTTTCTTTACAATTTTATTAATTTTTCTCTGCATTTCCAAAACTTTTTTTTCAATTTTGGATAATTTTTTCCACACTTTTGAATATTTTTTCTTCATTTGAAAAATTTTTTTCTGCATATTTGAAAATTTTTGATCCGTTTTTGGTCATTTTACTACACTTTTGAAACGTACGACTAATTCTCTCCTCGACGCAACTCTCATATGAAATACTTGCGAAATTTTTATTCTCAAATTTACGTCGTTCAAGAACGATGCGGAAACTCAAAAATACATTCAAGATTTAAAAAAAAAAAGAGAAGATAGGTACTTTTCCTCTTGTTATAAAACGATCCCGTGTCGTAAATTAAGAAGAATTAAAATGCTCAAAAAACAGAGTAAGTACGTACTCGAGATAATTGATACTTCCTACCGCATCTCGTCGTCGTTTATCAAACATTCGCACATTATATGGCGAATAAAGAGCGAAAAATATGCTTTTAAGCGACGAGTGGATGATACCGTCGCATTTAGATGCTTCCACTTCATCGGTAACGTTTTTAATTGGCGTTTAAGTGAGACGAACTCGTATACGTAGTCAAGGTTCGCAACGCACAACGCAAGGAGATACGCTAGAATAATCGCCAAAACGAAAAAAAACACGTTAACAAAAGGTCAAATGTATTAAAACAATGTTACGACGACGACCAAACGAATCATTAAAACGTGAAATCGGGATTAATCGTGTAGTTGCGTTTGTTTTGATAAACATACAAATGAAGGAAAAAATTACGCGTCGAAATAATTTGAATTAGTCAAGGAATGGTGCATTTATTGTGGTACGAGCTCCAAATTTTGTCGTAGTACTGGATCTTTTTCTGATGCGAAGTTCTTCAAGAAATTTGTGGAGGAATTCTGCCTCTGCGTGTTGCAGATACAGTCAACAAAACTTGAGAAAATGACATCATTAGTCTATTCATCTTCTTATATTGTCGGATACGAATAATTGTATTAATAGGATTTACAAAGTCTGAAACGAAGTTGTAAGACTGATTTTTCCCACTGTTGTGGTAACCCTGCGAAACTGAAATTTTTATACATCAATCTGACATCCTTCCCTTACCGATTAACATATTTGCGAGTCTCAGGAGATCGTTGGCTCTCCAGTATATCGTATTTTACGCAATAGAACTCTGCAGAGCTTATCATGAAGCCTATAAAAGTTGGCTTTTCCAGAATGACCCATGGAAAAAAATTCCAAAGTGAACAGCAGCCAGACCCGGGCTCTTGAAACTGGAAAAAACTGACATGAACAAGTAAATGATAAAGACCTCGCTTAACTCTTCTTTTGATAGTTGCGAGTTTGTCCATAAGAAAGTCTCTGTTTTATTTACGGTCATTTTATTTTCCTCAAAACAATCATTGAATGATTACAATTTTAGCAAAGATGTCTTATTTCTGGTGGCCAGTGCGTAGACTTTATTACGCAAGGATACATGTCTTAAAGAGAGAGCGTCATGGACGCTGAAGAGCACGCATCTCCTGACGAACCTCTCTCAAGTAGAGTATAAGCAGTAGGGCAGTGGTCACTTGGTGGTGCAGCTACCCATTCAATGTTTTGGATACCCGACCGGTGGTGATGATACAAAGTCGCATGAAAATGAAAGAACTCTCAACACGTTTGAGGAATAAAGGGATCATCGAATGAGGTGAGTACGCGTCACAATGACGGAATGGATGCGGATAAAACGTGACGAAGTGGAGTCATACGGGGTCCACTGGTGAAGAGATGATGACATGTGGTGAAGTGGCAGGACATCATGATGGCAGGCATGGCGATGACATGTCAGATGATTATTTTGTCGCTATCAAAAACGTGTAATCTGTTGTATTGCATATAGTATGGTCACCAGGCGGAAAATTTCCAAAAGTAATCAATTAGAAAGATAAAATTTTTGCGATATTCCATCAAAAGGGGAACATTTCCCCACTCTGAAACCACCATCACATTTTTGAGATCGAATTGCAAAACCGATTCAGGGGTTCCGGCGCTGGCCCCATTTACACTATTATAAGGCTCCGTGGTGCCGATAAAAGAGGTGCCATCCTTAGTGGCTCGGGCCAGGGTAAGATGGTACGATGGCCATCCATGGCCGACGTTTATTTGATGTATTGGAGTCTATTAACCATTAAACTCGATGTTGGATAGTGTGGATGATAGTTATTATGGCCAGAGTCGCGCAGACGTATTCTCGGCAATCTGGCATTCTTCACCTAAATATTCCAATCCGTACAATCAATACACGGCTCCCTCGTGTCAAGCTTCAACCTTGCTGCGTCGGAATTGACTTCGACAATTTCCGAATCACAAATCGTTTTGAATAGCGTCACACTCTATCTCGTGTCAAGCTTCAACCTTGCTGCGTCGGAATTGACTTCGACAATTTCCGAATCACAAATCGTTTTGAATAGCGTCACACTCTATCAAAGTCAGATGGGACATTGGTCAGCTTGACTTCGACATCATAGTCAGAAGATGCCTGAAGTGCTGGAGGCTTGGACACTCGACAAAGTTCTGCGGAAGCGCGGCAAGGTCGAAGCTTGACACGAGGAGCCGTGTATTGATTGTACAGATTGGAATATTTGTGGTAAATTACGATGACATAGGTAAAATTGTTGTAAGATAATAGCATGATATCAAATCCCTCATACGGAGGTACTACCCATACCGAGGTACTACCCCTTCATGCTATAGCAATACGTTATACAATTGTTTAAGCAGTGATAAATGAATTTTGAAATGTTCTGCATGTTGAAATACTAACGTTACTTTGAAACCCCTACATCGAGGTACCAACCCCCTCATGCTACGGAAATGTGAATTAGCTTAAGTGATAGTAAATTTGATGTAGATCAAATGTGAAAAGAGCCAATTTCATTCTATATTCGATACTTCAGGGAGATATACGCAAAAAACTCGGTTTTCCTTAGAATCCCCCAAATTGCTGATACTCTGGCTCCACCCCCTTGAATGTACAACATTTTTCTATAGCTCATTTGATAGGTAATTTTATATACAATATAATATAGAACTATTTTCACCGTAAGATCGGTATTTCAAAAGATATAGGAGAAAAACGGATTTCTGGGGGTGGTAAAACCCCCGTTTTTGGGGGGTGGTACACCTCTCCTGTCGTATGATTTTTGATTTTCCACTGAAAATCGATAATATACCACTAACCAAATACGAATCCACTGGATTCGAATTATTTTTACCCTAATCCTTTTTTGACTACACCATATGGTGAGAGGGGAGGGGTGAAGGGTGAGGGGAGTGGTATAACTGGAAGGAAGTTGAGGATTTCAGTAATGTTGAGTTGGGTAATTCATTTTAAGCTAAATTCAGCGTCATAATTTAGCTCAGAAATAATTCACTTTTCAATTCATTTCAACACGGTATCATGTTTTCCCAAGTTTCACCCCCCC